>PVLC010013319.1:0-42024 GCA_004027655.1 Graphiurus murinus | reverse complement strand
TTCAGGGGTCGTTCTCTCTCCACAGGTACATTCTAATCGACTGGCTGGTAGAAGTCGCCACCATGAAGGACTTCACGAGCCTGTGCCTGCACCTGGCGGTGGAGTGTGTGGACCGATACCTGCAGAGGCGGCTGGTGCCCCGGTACAAGCTCCAGCTGTTGGGCATCGCCTGCATGGTCATCTGTACCCGGTGAGAAGATGACTTGGTCCAGCCAGCAGGGCAGGCGTGTGTGTGTGTGTGTGTGTGTGTGTGTGTGTGTGTGTGTGTGTGTACGTGTGTACGAGCGTGCCCTCTGGCCCCTTCTAGGTTCAGGGGACACCTGACCCTCCCGTGCTGGTGGCTTGCTTTTAAAAGGGAAATGAGTCTCGAGGTGCAAGCTGGGAGTCTTCCACATATGGGGGTGACAGAATTGACCCTCAGCATGTGGTGGCCACCGTGCAGGGCATGTGCCACCGGGCAGTTCATCCTGGCACCGTCTTAGTACCTAGAACATGGGTTCTGGCGGGCACAGGCTGGAGTAGGCTTCCCCTGGCTCCCCGGGGCAGCAGTGCCAGGGAGTTGGCCGCCCCCATGCTCAGTCCTCAGGGATCACAGGAAGGACCGTGTTGTTAGGTTTGTGCTGTGAGAGTTTCCCACAACCCTGGGGTTAGTGGTCTCACATCCCCTACTGATACCTTGCAGAGCCCAGTCCTGCCTCACGGACATCAGTCTGGGAAGTGCGTCCAAACCCAGTAGTGTGCCACCTGGCAACTCTGACTTCAGATTGAAGTGCTTTACCTTTCACCGAAACCTGCGTGCCTTTAACTATACCCCATCACCCTTGTTTTGCCTTTGGGAGCAACACAGAAGGCGATTTTCACAATGCATTTTGTATTTTCTTGTTTTGCTAAATCACATGTCTCTAGTGTCCTCTGCATATGGGGATGGGTTTTTTTTTTTTTTTTGGTTGGTTGGTTGGTTTGGTTTGGTTTGGTGGTACTGAGGTTTGAACTCAGGGGCATTCTACCTCTGAGGTACACCCCTAGTCCTATTTTTTATTATTTTTATTTTTATTTTTATTTATTTATTTTTTTGTGTGGTACTAGGGGTGGAACCCAGGGGCATTCTACCTCCAAGCTATACCCCCAGCCCTATTTTTTATTCTTTATTTTTGAAACTGGGTCTCACTAAGTTGCGGAGTGCCTCACTAGGTAGCTGAGGCTGGCCGCGAACCCGGATCCTCTGGTCTCAGCCTCCCAAATGCTGGGATTACAAACGTGCGCCACCACGCCCGGCTTATTCTTTTTATTTTGAAACAGGGTCTCACTAAGTTGCGGAGGGCCTTACTAAGTAACTGAGGCTGGCCTCGAACCAGCCTCCAGTCTCAGCCTCCCGAGTACTGGGATTATAAGCATGCGCCACCACACCTAGCCAGGGATGGGTTTTGTTTTTTTTTATTTTGTTTTTGTTTTGTGAGTTCTTGGGGGAACTATAGCTCCATCTTACTCTCTGCCACCCCCTAGAGGCTGCTCTTATCCCCATGACCACCCTGTGCTCTGTAGCTGACAGGTCTCCCTCCCTCCCAGCTCCATCACAGGGCCACATCTCACCATTAGGGGAACTGTAGTCCCTTTAGGTGGCCCTGTGCCAGCTCAAAGCCGCTTCCTGTTGCCACGGGAGGAGGGAACATGGGCTGGTGGTCAACATGCAGCCCCTGCCACACCCCATCCGGAGTCCTCTTCAATGCGCTCTTGGACCTGGATCCAGCATCCCAGGTCTCTGAGCAGAGGCTGAGCAGGTGGGGCCGCCGCCTCCCTGGATCTAGCTGCACGGTTACATCACTGCAAGCTAAGATCGAGGCACTGGGCCATAGACAAGCAGATGATAGCTGCTTCAAAAGGTTGGAAAGGCTGCGGCGTGCGGCTCTGCTCTCCACCCCGCTCCCCAGAAGCCACCGTGGGCCTCAGGGCCGGACTCCTCTCAGCCCACCCGCATTCATCCCTCTTTTGGCATTTGTGGCCTTCACATCAGCAGATATTTTTCCCATCCCCCCATCCCTGCTGTCCTCTATCAAACCGATGACAAATGTGTAGACTAGCCAGGTGTGAAGCCGTAGGCCTGTAATCTGGAACTTGGCAGGCTGAGACAGGAGGATCACAGGTTTGAAGCCAGCCTCAGCAACTTAGGCCCTTAGCAACATGGCAGGACTCTGTTTCATTCTTTCTCTCTCTCTCTTTTTTTTTTGTGGTACTAAGAACCCAGGGGCTTTCTACCTCTGATCTATCCCCCATGACCTATTTTTTATTCAGAAACAGGGTCTCAGTAAGGTTACTGAGGCTGGCTTCAAACCTACGGTCCTCCTGTCTCAGCCTCCCAAGTACTGGGATTACAAGTATGTACCACCACACCCAGCTGACCCAGTTTCAAAATAAAAATAATAGAGAGCTGGGAGGTTGTAGCTAGGAGGTAAAATGCCCCTGAGTTCAATTCCCAGCAAAACGCATACACACACAATGTGCAGACTGCCGAGTCCCAGGACAGAACAGTGAGCAGACTTGGCCCTGAGCCACTCCTGCGGAGGAAGGCGCCTTCGGGGCTGCTGGAGCAGCATGTTCCCTGGTAGTTGGTGCTGGCAGGTGGTACAGAACAGGGTGCCCACTTGCCTCAGGGACAGTCAGGATGCCGTGGCCAGACACCGTGCTTTGTACAGACCTTCGAACAACCTCTAGTCTCTTTGCCTCCAAATCCTGATTCCGCAGCTCACCCGTCTGGATTTAAATCATTCACACTCACTTGATAGACACCGTCAAAAGATGAGGTTAGGGGGATTGCTCAGTTGGAGCCTGCTTGCCCAGCACACATGGGGGCCTGGCTTTAATCCCCGGTGCTGGGAGAAAAATAAATAAATAGCTGGGTGCGGTGGTGCACGCTTATAATCCCAGTACTTGGGAGGCTGAGACTGGAGGATCCAGGTTCCCGGCCAGCCTCAGCTACTTAGTGAGGCTCTCCTCAACTTAGTGAGACCCTGTTTCAAAATAAAGAATAAAAAATAGGGCTGTAGCTCAGAGGTAGAATGCCCCTGAGCTCAATCCCCAGTACCGAAAAAAAAAGAATAAAAAGGCTGGGGATGTAGCTCAGAGGTAGAATACCTCTGGGTTCAATCCCCAGTACCGCAAAAAAAAAAAAGGTAGGACAAATCTTCACCCCTAAGGTTAAGAGAACTGAATGAAAGTCACTCATGGGGGCCTTTTATAGAGCCATTTGGCCCTGCCTCTGCCTCCAGGCTTGAATCCCTCCTTCCAGCACCTTCTGACCTCCTCGCTAATGTGCCCTGTCAGCCGTAGGCAGCTGGGTCCCTTGCAGAGCTTCCTCGTGTCACTGAAGCCATCGTGTTCTCTGAGACCAGGCCTCACAGCCCCCAGCACCCCGAGCCCCGCCTGCCCCACCCCAGGAAGTGGCTCGAGGCTGAGGCCCCATCTCCCTGTTCCAGGTTCATCAGTAAAGAAATCCTGACGATCCGAGAGGCCGTGTGGCTCACAGACAACACGTACAAGTATGAGGACCTGGTGAGGATGATGGGGGAGGTCGTCTCCACGCTGGAAGGCAAGATCCGAGTACGTGGCATTTTCTTTTTCCTGTTGAGTCAAAATTGGCATCGTGCTTGAGGCTGTGGGAGGGGGAGAGGAGCCGGGGATATCTGGCCTCCTGCTCTAGAAGGTCCTCGTGGGCCCAGGGGACAGCTGTCTGTGCGAGGCCCAAAGCCAAGAAGCAGGGTTATCACCTGCCCTGATGCCTCGGGCCTGGACATGAGTGTGAACACCTGGGCCCCCACTGGGCCGAGCCTGGGTGTGCTGCTGCTGGAGGAGGCCTCACGCCCCCCTCCCCCTTCTGCCCAGATCCCCACTGTGGTTGATTACAAAGAGGTCCTGCTGACGCTGGTCCCTGTGGCGCCCAGAACCCAGCACCTGTGCAGCTTCCTCTGCGAGCTGTCTCTGCTGCACACGAGCCTGTCCACCTACGCCCCGGCCCGCCTGGCCTCCGCCGCCCTGCTGCTGGCCAGACTGATGCACCGGCAGAGTAAGGAGTGGCCCCTCCTGGGAGATCCCTGGTGTCAGGAAGTTTGTTTTTTGTGGTACTAGATAGAACGCAGGGCATTCTACCTCTGGGTTACACCCCAGCCCTATTTTATTTTACTTTGAAACAGGGTCTCTCTAGATTGATGAGAGTCTCACTACTTGCTGAGGCTCTCTTCAAACTTGCCATCCTCCTGTCTCAGCCTCCCAAGTACTGGGATTACAGGCATGGGCCACCACGCCCGGCTGTTTTCCAAATTTTGACAGTGTGCATGTTCAATGCAGGGTCTCACCAGAGCCCTTTTGAAGGGACTGAAGCCCCGAGTTCCGGGAACCTAGAATGCAGCCAGCACTTAGCCCGGGGGGTGGGAGTGTCGGGCACCGGTGTGGTGTCCCAGCCTGCCTTCCTCCCCAGTACAGCCCTGGACCACTCGCTTGTGGGACCTCACCGGCTTCTCCCACGAAGACCTCGTGCCCTGCGTCTTGAGCCTTCACAAAAAATGGTGAGTCTGAGGCAAGGGGTCCTTCTGTCAACTCTGCCAAAGCAGGGAGGGGCAGCCTGGGGACCATCAAGGCCTTAGCTTAGCTTCTTGGCATGTCAGCTGCCTGTCAGCATACGGATCTTCCCAAAGCGAGTTTCATGCACAAAATGCCTTCCTCAGAGTTGACATTTTAAAATTCCAGAGTTGCCGGGCACGGTGGCAAATGCTTGTAATCCCAGTACTTGGTAGGCTGAGACCAGAGGATCCAGGTTTGCAGCCAGCCTCAGCTACCTAGTGAGGCTCTCCGCAACTTAGTGAGACCCTGTTTCAAAATAAAGAATAACAAATAGGGCTGGGGGTATAGCTCAGAGGTAGAATGCCCCTGAGTTCAATCTCCAGTACTGCAAAAAAAAAAAAAATTTCAGAGCTGCGCTCCTTATTTGACTCATGTTTTACTTTGAGCTTCTGTCTTCTCAAAGCAGTAGAAGCCAGCAGGAAAGACCCCGACCCTCCTTGTCTGCCTGTCTGCTGCACCTGCCTCCCCTGCGCCGCCCTCTCCCTGCCGCTCCCTCCCTCCGCCCCTCCCAGGCCAGGTGCCGGCAGAGAGGCCAGAACCATGCACCCATGCACTGCGGAGGGTGTCAGATGGCGATGGAGCCAGGAGAGGAGCGCAGCGGGCGGGCTCGGGGGCTGCTGTTTGGACAGGGCCAGGGTTCCCCTAAAGGGAAACAGGCTGAGGGGGTGTGGGCTTCCAGGCCGCAGGCAGAGGGGAGCCGGCTCGGGCCAGTGCCGACCATGGGTGCAGAGTGGTGGGCCACAGTCCTCAGAGCACAGGTTGTCACCTGATCCTGGCCGTCAGAGATTGGAGCTCGGAGGGAGAATGCCCCCTGGGTCCCTAGGTTCAATCCCCAGTACCGCAAAAAAAAAAAAAAAGTTCTGGGATATGTTTATTCTCCCCCTAAAGGAGTTGCTCTTTTTTCTTGTTTTGTTTGATTTGGGGCAGGCTGTTTTTAGGGGTTTGGGTGTTTTTGGTGGTACCGAGCCCTTTTTAGTTTGAAATAGAATCTCACTAAGTTGCTGAAGCTGGCTTCAAACCTGCAATCCTTCTGTCTCAGCCTCCTAAGTACTGAGATTATATATGTATGCCACCATGCTTCCTGGCTGTGTATGCTGGGGATTGAACCTAGGGCCTCACACATGCTAAGCACACCACCACTGAGCTACACTTCCAACCTGTTTTGTTTTGTTTTCCAAACTAGTTAAATTGGAAGCATTTGTTTTTGTTTTGTGGTACTGGGGATTGAACCCAGGGGCATTCTCCCTCTGAGCTACACCCCCAGCCCTATTTTTTTTTTTTTTTTTGCAGTACTGGGGATGGAACTCAGGAGCATTCTACCTCTGAGCTTACCCCCAGCCCTATTTTTTGTTCTTTATTTTGAAACAGGGTCTCACTAAGATGCAGAGTGCCTCATTAGGTAGCTGAGGCTGGCCGTGAACCTGGATCCTCCAGTCTCAGCCTCCCAAGTACTAGAATTACAAGCACGTGCCACCATGCCTGGCATCTTTTTTTTTTTTTTTTTTTCCCTGCGGTACTGGGGATTGAACCCAGGGGCATTCTATCTCTGAGCTATACCCCCAGCCCTATTTTTGTATTCTTTATTTTGAAACAAGGTCTCACTAAGTTTTGGAGTGCCTCACTAGGTAGCTGGGGCTGGCCACGAACCTGTATCCTCCGGTCTCAGCCTCCCGAATGCTGGGATTACAAGCGTGCGCCACCACGCCCGGCCCGACATCTTTTTTAATTTTGAGATAGGGTCCTGCTAAATTGCCCAGGCTGGCCTTGAACTTGCAGTCTTCCTCCTCAGCCTCCCAAGTCGCTGGGATCACAGATATGCACTGCTGTGCCCAGCGCTTCACTTCTTTTTATGGCTGAATAAAATTCCACCATGTGGATCTTTTGTTTATCCATTCATGCACTGATGGATACTTGGGTGATTTCCACCTCCTGGCTGTTGTGACTGGTGCCATTAGGAACACACTTGCGCAGACTTCTGTGTGGATAAGTCCTCATTTCTCCTGAGCATGTCTCCCTAGGATGGAATGGCTGGGTCTTATGGAAACTCAGTTTAACCATTGGAGGAACTGCTGGGCTGTGTTCCAAAGTGACCCCACTGTTTGCTTCCTCATCTCTGGGCTGGTTTTGAAACCACATTGTCCCCTCCGTTCAGGGAGTTAGACTGAAATTGGGGTGGGGCCTGCTCACGTGGCCGCCTCTGTGTCCCTGTCTCCAGCTTCCATGATGACGCCCCCAAGGACTACAGGCAAGTGTCTCTGACCGCCGTGAAGCAGCGATTTGAGGACAAGCGCTATGAAGAAATCAGCCAGGAAGAGGTGCCTGCCCTCCCCTGCCGCCTGGGTGTCTGGAGGGGGCCTCCCTTGGGTGGGGTGGGGGTCCACCTGCCCTCAGTCCCTCCGCCCCGTCCACGGGCGCCTCTGCACGCTCCTGACTCCGCCTCCCACCAGGTGCTGAGCTACGGCCAGCTGTGCGCGGCGTTGGGAGTGAAACAGGAGAGCCCAGAGCCACCGTCCTTCCTGAGCACAGGGGAGATCCACGCTTTCCTCAGCTCTCCCTCCGGGAGGAGGACCAAGCGGTGAGTGGGACTCTGGCCTGCGACCGTGGGGCAGGATGCTGGCCCCCGAGTCCGGGTCCGAATTCCTCCACTGGCGCGTCTGAGGGGCTCCTGAGGCTCCTGCAGAGATGCTGCAGGTCCTACGGGGAAAGAAGCTGGGTTGAAGCCGGGCCCACCCCGAGCCCCGCTGCTTGCGGCCCGCTCTCCTTTCTTGAAAGCTGTGGCCTCTTTCTTGCATTGTCCCCACTCGCTTTGAGGAAAGACGGTCTGAGCACGGTTGTCCCGGTGCAGGCTCGGGCACTGTCCTGTGCCGCCCTGGGCTGCTCTGCTCCGTGATGTTGCGGTCACTCCGCCCTGTGTTCACCTGAGCAGTGGCCTTGTCGCTGCCTTCCCTCCCTCCCTTGTCTTCTCTCAGTGCTCCAGCTGGGCTTCCTGGAGTAACTTCCCTTCCCCGCCTCCGATTGACCTTACAAAACCCAAAGTGCTGGCCGCCCTGCCTCTGGGAGGTCTCAGTGCCCTGTGCCCCCGTGAGCTTCCTGAGGGCAGGCACCAGGTGGCTGGGCCATCCATGTCCAGGCGCAGGGCCACGTGCGTGCGTGTTCTGTGGGGAGCAGGCCACAGGCCCCCGCGCTCTTGGGGAGCCCTGTAGAAGCAGCAGGTGCACAGCACCCTGAGCACCTGGTCCTGCCGCTTCCTCCTCGAGGGGCCCCTCAGTGCCCCCCGCTGAAGGCAGGCCCTGCTGAGGGGCCGCCACGGGCTGCCCGTGGGAAAGCTCAGACGCACGCACGCACCTGTGTCTTAAGCCGTGGAGTCCCTGGCCGCTGCCATGTGCCCGGCCCCACTGTGTTAAACGCATTTCCCAGAGGCCCCTGCAGCCCCTCAGGCTTCCTCGAGAAACACCCCTAGGTGACACTGGGTCATTGAGCAGAGGCTCAGCAGGGTGGCGGCTCCTCCTCCAGGCCTGACCCCAGCGGGCAGCGTGTGGCCACTGCCCAGGGAGCGGCTGCTCTGTGTGGTCCTTGCCAGGTGTCAGGCCACAGGCTGCCTTTGTCTTGTGCAACCTGGAGAGTGGCCTTGTCCTGCCGGGGTGCAGAGGTGCCAAGCGCTGGGCCCCGCAGCTGACCAGGGTGAGCAGCGTGCGCCCCCAGGCGGCTGGACCCTCCCCTCCAGGCTTGCTCTGTTCTCGCGTCGCTGGCGTTCGCCACCCACACAGCTTCCCGGGCCTGCGGGGGTCGGGGGCAGGTGCCAGGGCTGTGACCAGGGCTCTCCCCGCCCCACAGGAAGCGGGAGAACAGCCTCCAGGAGGACAGGGGCAGCTTTGTCACCACCCCCACCGCGGAGCTGTCCAGCCAGGAGGAGACCCTGCTGGGCAGCTTCCTGGACTGGAGCCTGGACTGCTGCTCTGGCTACGAGGGTGACCAGGAGAGCGAGGGCGAGAAGGAGGGCGACGGTGAGTGGGGGCCCGCTGCGCGCCGAGGGCCTCCCGGTGTCTGGCGCTGTGCGGAGGGGGAGGGTGCACAGAGGTTGGGCCAGGCCGGCTGGTGCCATGGCCCTCCCTGCTGGAGAGCGTGTCCAGACAGAGCGGGCATGAGAGTGGAGGCGGCCTCCGTAGGGAGAGGCACGATTTAGGCCAATCCTTTGCCCAGTTCCAGCTGGGTCTGTTTGTTGAAGGACTGATAGAGCCCCTGTATGGAGTTCCCAATTAGCTCTCTTTTCTTTTTTTTTTTTTTTGGTACTGGAGGCTGACTGAACCCAGGGCATTCTACCTCTGAGCTACACCCCCAGCCCTATTTTTCTATTATTATTATTTGTTTTGGTACGGAGGATTAAATCCAGAGGTATTCTACTTCCAAGCTATACCCCCAGCCCTATTTTTTATTTTTATTCTGAAAACAGAGTCTTTCTTGCTAGGTTGATGAGAGTCTCACTACTTGCTGAGGCTGTCCTCAAACCTGTGATCCTCCTGTCTCAGCCTTCTAAGTCCTGGGATTACAGGGTATACCACCACGCCCAGGTCTATTTTATTGTTTATTTTGAAAATGATCTTGTTAAGTTGCCAAGGCTGGCCTTGATCCTGCAATCCTCTTGCCTCATCTTCCTTAGCACTGGTATTACATGCATGTGCCACCATGTCTGACCCTTTGAATTTTTTTATTTTGAAATGAGATCTTGCTAAGATGCTGAGGCTGGCCTCAAACCTGTTCTCCTCCTGCCTCAGCCTCCCAGGTAATAGAATTACAGGTGTGTGCTACCACACCGGCTTTGATTAACTCTTTCTAGAACATTGAGGTGTGGCCATGTGGTATTCGGGCCTCTCCACAGGCTGCAGGAGGTCCTGTCCCCCAGGGACCCGGTCATTAGATGCCCGTGTGTTGTCACCTTCCATCACATTCGGACTCGGGGTGAGAAAGGCATGTCACCCAGGGCCCTCGCCTGAGGGATCCAAGGAACTAAGCCAGGCAGGGATAAGATTGGCCTAGCACAGGATATATTAAACCGTTCTGGCCGAGGGCTGGAGCCTGGGCCGCCTGGTCCCCGCAGATGCTCGGGCTGTGGCATGACCTCTCTCCTCCCTGACGTTTCCCACAGTGACAGCTCCCAGTGGCGTCCTCGACGTCACTGTAGTCTACTTGAACCCAGAACAGCACTGCTGCCAGGAATCGAGCGACGAGGAGGCCTGCCCAGAGGAAAAGGGGCGCCAGGCGCCAGGCCCCCAGACTCCTCCGACGCTAGGGCCCAGACCCCTCCTCTGCAGCAGGAAGGAGCCTGGCAAGGACGTCACAACCTCGGGGTACTCCTCCGTCAGCAGCGCAAGCCCCACAAACTCGGTGGACAGCCGCTCGGGGAGCCCTCCCCGCTCTACCTCAGTGCTGGCCCCGGGCAGCTCCTCAGACGCACAGCCTTGCCACCATCGGGCCAAGAAGTCATGTTTACAGTGTCGCCCCCCTCCCCCCCCAGGGAGCAGCGCTCCCCTGCAGCAGACGAAGCGGCAGAACCTGTCCACGCACAGTGACGAGAACGTGAACTTGAGCTTCCTGAAGCTGTGAGTGTGTGTGTGCGCGCTTTGCCGCAGTGAATGTTTACCGAGGGTGGGCCGCCGTGTACTGGGAGGGATGGGGCACTGTGGATAGGTGCTGTGCAGAGCCGGGGCGGCTGCTGCAGAGAGAACACAGGGCACTTGAGTCTCCTTCCCCAGGGAAGTCCCTTCTGAGCCATCAAAATGTCAGAAACAGACTGCAAACTCACCTGCTTCTCCTTGGGAAGTTGAGCCTCAGAGTGATCATGCCACACCATGAGGCCTGTCCTCCGTACCCTCCTGTGGCCCGCTGTCTCTGAAAGCCTAAGTCTGGGTGTGTCCTGCTCTTCCCAGCCCCCCTGGAGCCCCATGCCAAGAGCCAACTGCTTTCATCCTCGGAATCCGTGGGGCCCGGGCAGCCTGCCCTGCTGGCATCTGTTTTCGGGCCCCAGCAGGAAAGTCACAGCTCTGAGAACACCCCTGTGCCCTCACCCACCTTGGCGTGCACAGACTCTCCACTTCCTGCTGGGCAGTGCGGCCCGTGGTGAGGGAACCTGTGTCCCTGCACAGCGACTGCCAGGCGTGGGCTCCCGAAGCCGAGGCCCAGCCCCTCCAGCACTTTCACTTCATTTTAGAAAACATGTCCCTGCTCCCAGAGTGGTTTGTCTGTGTCTCCATGATCTCCGTGTGAACATCTCTCTGCACTGAAGTCTGGATCATTTTACTGTCTTTATTTCTAGGTTTCTGTCTTCTTTCAAAATGAAAATTATTTGTGTATATATGTGTGTGTGTGTGTATGTGTGTGTGTGTGGTACTGGGGATTGAACCCACAGGCATTTTACCTCTGAGCTACACCCCCAGCTGTAGTTTATTTTTATTTTGAAACAGGGTCTCACTAAGTTAACAAGAGTTTTACTACTTGCTGAAGCTGTCCTCGAACCTGCAATCCTCCTGTCTCAGCCTCCCAAGTACTGAGATTACAAGCCTACACCACCATTCCCGGCTTCCAGATGAAAAATTTTAAGAGTATTGCTGGGCCTGGTGGCACATGCCTGTAATCCCGGTACTTGGGAGACTGAGACAGGAGGATTGCAGGTCAGCCTCAGCAACTTAGTAAGGCTGCCAGCAACCTAGTGAAATCCTGTTTCCAAATAAGGAATAAAATTGGGCTGGGCGTGTAGCTCAGAGGTAGAATACCCCTGGGTTCAATCCCCAATGCCAAAAAAACAAAACAAAACCAAAAAAAACAGAAACTTTTTAAAAAGGGCTGGGGGTATATTTCTGAGGTAGCATGCCTTTAGGTTCAATCCCCAGTACCAGAAAAATAAATGAATAAATAAACAGAAATAAAATGGAGGGTACTAAGTAAGACAACAAGAAATAATTTAGGCTGAAATGGAAAAAAAGAAAATGTGACACTATCCCCTTGGTGCTGTCCTGGCACTCTTTATGCAAAAAGGATTTTTCCAGAGAGGTTAGCCAGGAAAACTTTGAAAAGTCACTTGTAATGACCAAGAAAGAAGTCAAAGGGCTTGCCCCTGGCTGATCATAACTGCACATCTGCTTCAACTCTGTGGGAAGAAAGCACATCACCTGCCCTTCATGCTGGCCACAGAGACTTGGTTCCCTGCTTTGAAAGTGACAGGGCCGGGGGTACAGAGTACTCGGTGCTAGAGTACTTGTCTAGTATGCATGTGAGTCTCGGGCAGTGGCCCCAACAGTCCCGGGGCTGTTGGCCTGCCCACCCTGCCAGGGCACGCTGGTTTCCTCTCAAATGTAAAAACCACTTGACCAGTGCCCCCACGTGCTCCTGAACCAGAAGCACAAGGCAGGGGACGTTGGCTCCGTGGTCGCTTGACTGCGTGTGTGCGTGCTGATTCCGTGGTAGCTGTCTTTGGCTATGTAAGAACTCTGACCACCCTGGCTGGGACGTGGTTGGGGCGAGGAAAACCCAGGTACTGGAATTGTAGACCTGTCCTCTACGGTGTGTCCCTGGGCACGTGTGGGCCTCAGTTTCCTCATCTGTAAGATGAGGCAATAATACCTACCTCACAGGGGTATTGTGAGGATTAAATGTGATGGCACACGAGTGCTATGCATCCCTGGTCTGTCTCGTTCCTTGTCCCTGGTCTCCCTGATCAAAATCCCATCTCTGGCCGGGCGTGGTGGAGCACGCTTGTAATCCCAGTACTTGGGAGGCTGAGACGTGAGGATCGCAGGTTCACAGCCAGCCTCAGCTACTTAGTGAAGCCCTTCACAACTTAGTGAATAAAGAATAAAAAATAGGGCCGGGGCTGTAGCTCAGAGGTCAAATGCTTCTGGGTTCAATCCCCAGTACCTAAAAAAAAAATCTCATCTCCTATCGTCCCCTGCACCGGACCCTTGCCCTCGAGGACCCGAAGAGACGACAAACACACAGGAATGGTGCAAGCTTCTTTATTCTTCTCTCTCTCTCTCTCTCTCTTCTCTTCCTCCCTCCCTATTCTCTTACTCCTCCTCACAGGAGAGACTCCTTATCTTCCAGTTAGGTATGGGAGGAGCCGTCAAGAGGAAAAACCCCAGTGAGCCTATCAGGGAGTAGATTACTCAGGCAACTTAACACTACAGCCCCCTATTGGGCATGCACTGTCCACGCTCTGACGTGGCACAGCCCTAGGATGTTACCACCTGCAGGTGCTCCTGGCACTCTGCCAGGCGCCATCTTGAGGCGAGGTCTCTCCGGGCCTGCCGGGCTAAGACCCCAACAATCTCCGGATGGACTAAGTTCTCTGCCTTCTCCCAGCTCCAGGGGGCACCTGGGACTGTGGTGTGGGGTCTCCCTCTTCTTCCCAAAGCCCAAGGGTCACCTCAGTACCTTCCAACTGAAGCCTTTCCCCGCACTCCTACTTCAGTCACAGGACGCAGCAATGCCTACAGTCCAACTGAAAGCACAGTCCCTGCTGCCTGGGTCCCTGCCCCCTTCCCCTGGCACACTCAGCTCCCCTCCCCTGGGTACCCTATTCTTTCTCCATATTTAAGCACCCCTCCCTCTGGACTTGCCTTCTCTCCAACCACCATCTGAGATTCCTTGGCCCCTTAGGGGTTTGAATTCATTTATTCTTGTCTCCAATTCTGCTGGGCCCTGCTGCCCTCAAATCCTCCCAGCAGCATCTGTGCCCACGGTTACCCTAGGTGTCCCTAGTAACTGAACCCCACCCCATCCCGTGAATGCTGCCCACGCTAAGCAGCAGTGCTGGCCCAGGGCCCCTTCCTGGGGGCTGCTCTGCTCTCCCCTGGGCCCTTCTCTGGCTCCAGCTTCCCCTTCCCTTATCCATTGCTCATCTGTCCCTATGCATGTACAGCCCGCCCTGACCCGGGGCAGCTTGCCAGGCCCATTGTTCCATGTGCACCAAGCACTGGGCCTCCTGAGCTTCGTTCCTCCCTACCCGGGTGCCTGACACTTCCGTGGATGTCATCGCCTTACCCTCACCTCCAACCGTGCACACTTCGTCCCTGATCCTAACACATGTCATTCTGTGCCGGGCACAGTGGCACATGCCTCTAGTCGCAGTACTTGGGAGGCTGCGACAGGAGGACTGCAGGTTCGAGGGCAGCCTCTGCAGCCAACACGTGTCATTCTCCTCTAGTCCATGTGCCCGACCCTGTGCTAGGCGGCCCCGAGGTCAGCAAGACCGCTCGTCCCTGCTCTAGAGAGCCTTCCATAAGGACAGATTAAGACGGAAAGCCAAGCATTAATCCATCACAGGTGCCCTGGGAACAGCGCTCCCATCTGCCCACTCAACCCAGGCACCTGAGTCGCCCTGATCCTAAGCGACCCAGGGGCGGGGGGCGGGGCCTGGGCCCGGCGCAAGGATTGGGTAGCCCGGCCGGAAGGGGCGGTCTTCTTTCCGGAAGGGGCAGTCCGGAGGCGGAGGCGGCAAACGCCGAGAGTGGGGCAGTGGTCATGCTGCCCGCCGACTGCGCGCGCCGGTGGGTCCCCGCGGCGGGAGGGAGCGGGCCCGTGCGGGGCCGGGGGCCGGTGGGGGTGCTGAGCCGTCGGTGCGTCCCCCTAGGTTGGTGGCCGAGCTTCAGGGCGCCCTGGACTCCTGCGCAGAGCGACAGCGGCAGCTGGAGCAGAGCCTCCGCGTCTCCCGGCGCCTGCTGCGGCCGTGGTATGCGGACCTCGGGACCTCCTGGCCGGCCCTCCCTCCGCCTCGGAATCGTGCAGGGCCCCAGGGGCTGGGAAGCCGCGACCCGCCGCTTCTGAGATGCCGGTTGTCAGGGCCACCCCCCTTACCCTGCAGGGTCACAGACTGGGGGGCTGCTGCGGAGTAGGGTCTTTTAGGGCCATGGCTGCCCTGTCTTTGCAGGGAACCCGCCGGGATCCTGGCTGCGGAGCTATCTCCAGGGCCAGAAACTAACAAAGAGGACCTCTCTTCAGGTAAACCTCGACCACCCACCCTCTCCAGGTGCAGGCACTGGCCTGTCTCTGGCATCGTGGGACAGTGGGGAGGAACCTCTGCGTGTTTCTTGGCTTTCACAGCATGCACACCAAGCCCCCAAGACCTCAAGGAGCTGGAGCTTGTCACCCAGGCACTGGAGAAGGCCTTACGGGTGCGGAAAGGCATCTCTAAGACCGGAGAAAGAGACAGGACCCCCCGTGTGAAGTCTAGGTCCGCTGCTGCCTCTCTCGGCACCACTGCCGCAGCCCCACCCCAGCCCTCAAGCAGAGCGGGCAGGCCTGCATCTAGGGCAAGACTCACCAAGAGCACCCACCAGTCCACACTGCCTGCCAAGGACCACCCTGACTGCAGGCTTCTGTCAGTGGGAGATGGTGCCCATAGGACAGAAGCCCCAGCCGCCACCCATGGACCAGGCCTCAGGGACCAACAGATAGCCCCGTCAGCTGTTCCTCAGCACACAGAAACCTTTACACTCAAGGAGAAGGGGTAGGTTTAGGTTTCCCAGACCCACACTGGAAAAATAGCCATCTCTACCTGCTCAGACCCTAGCCAGTATCAGTAATCTGGGCTTGGGGTACAGAGAGGTTAGGGCATCTAACTGCATTTGGAAGCGCTGGTGTGCTGCCCCAGGAGGCTCATGCTCTGCAGCTGGCTACCCACTTATCCACCCTGCCCAGGGGTTCCAGTTGAGCTCTGGAAGGCCCATCTCTGCTCATGGAACCCACTTCTTTCTGCCAGGGCAGTACTGGGCTGGGCTGGCTCCTAAGCCTTTCTAGGGGCTTGACTAAGAATGAGCCTGGGGTACTTGGGAGGCTGAGACAGGAGGATTGCAGGTTCAAGGTCAACTTCATCAACCTAGCAAGGCCCTAGCAACTTAGTGAGACCCTGTTTGTTACAAAAATTAAAAAGGGCTGGGGGTGTAGCTCAGAGGTAGAACACCCCTGGGTTCAATCCCCAGTACTACAAAAAAAGAGTGGGGCTGACGAGGGAGGAGGTGGGAGGTCTCACCCCTGATAGCTCTGAGCAGGGAGGAGGACTGGCAGCCCCCAGAGGGAGGTGAGGCTACTCTGAACCCTGGCTTCTCCAACAGGACGCTGCTGCAGCTGCCTGTGGCCTTCAGGAAGGCTGCTTCCCAGAACTCCCGGTAAGGCTGGGGAGGGCCAGAGAAAGACCAGGAAAACATCCCCAGCTTGGGGTTGTGTGGGAGAGACTTTCCAGCAGGTCCCTCTGCTTTCTTTGGTGGGCGGAGTCACCGTGCACCCCAGTGTCTGTCCAGTTAGGGCGTTGCCTTGGGCTCAGCGAGATTTGGGGCCCCGCTCAGCCACTCGGCAGCTACAAGACTTGAGTGTGATACTCAGCAACTCCAAGTCCCAGTCTGTCTTCCCTCTGCCAGGTGGAGAGCAGAGGCAGCAGTGGCAGGCCTGGCTTCCCAGAGTTGCTGTGAGGGTAAAGCCAGGTGGCCCCTTTCAGGTGTACAGAGAAGGCCCCTCTTACCAGCCACAGCTGCCAGCTCCGTGCTCCTGCCTTAAATTCCCTCTTAGTGTCTCCTAGAGCAGGTCAGTGCCCTCCAGAGGTCCCTGCTGCCACTTAGCAGAGACAGACACCCAGCCTGGGGCCCCCTCTGGCTGTCACCTACCTCCTCAGCCCCCCCAGGAGGGTAGATTAACCACATCCCTCTTTGGTTGCCGGGGTGCCCTGGTGCATATCCCAGCTTGTGGGCCCAGCTCAACTCCGCACAGACCAGCGACTCCACAGGTGCCACCAGTACCGCCAAAAGCCACTTCCTCCAGAAAATGCAGACAGCTGTATCCTTGTTTGACTTGCAGGAGTGGGGGGAGGTGCTCTTGGCTCTAAACCTGGCAGGTTGGCCAGGGCCTCTGCCCAGCCCTCCTCCTTGGTGGGTGGGCTGGCCTGGATGCAGGGGTGTTTTCCTGACCGTGGTCCAGTCAGGCTCGCCGGGCCCCAGACTCAGCGCCTTGGAGATAGAGGCAGAGGCCCGGCAACTGCGGAAGGCGTGCGCGCTCCTGAGGCTGCGCGTGCAGGAGGAGCTCTCGGCTGGTCGGTGGGCGCTGACTGTGGCCCAGGAGGGGTGTGGAGGCAGGGAGGGTGTCAGGACTGGCGTGACCTCCGCCCACCCTCCCCACTGTTGCATAGCTCCAGCTGACTGGATGCAGGAGTACCGCAGCCTGCTCACCTTGGAGGGGCTGCAGACCATCGTCGGGCAGTGTCTCCGCCGGCTGCCGGCGCTGCGTGCAGGTGAGCCAGCCCCGGCGCTACCTGCGCGGAGTCTAGACCAGGGTCAGGGCAGTTTAACCCACCGTGTCTGTCCTTTAAGGAAGGATGACCAGTCTCAGTTCAGAGGCAGGCAGGCCCTTCCCCCACACCCCACGGTGTGCTGGGTTCTCACCAGCTGTCCTGGGGGACCAGCCAGCCATCCTCAACGGCTCAATGACACCCCCACCCAACAGACAACCTCATCACTGAACAGTTTGCTTACTTACCCAGTTACTGAAAGAGCAGTGAGTCAGAATCAGAGACACTGGGAGCTGGTGATTCATGGAGCTTTTCTCTAGAGAGAAAGAGAGAGTGTGTGTGTGTATGTGGTGTGTGTTGCTAGGGATGCAACACCCCCAGCCCTATTTTATTTTATTATTTTATTTTTGGGAACTGGGGATTGAACCCAGGTGCATTCTATTTCCAAGCTACATCCCCCAGTCCTTATTTTATTTTTTTTGCGGTACTGGGAATTGAACCCAGGGGCATTCTATCTCCGAGCTATACCCCCAGTCCTATGTTTTATTCTTTATTTTGAAACAGGGTCTCACTAAGTTGCAAAGGGCCTCACTAAGTAGCTGAGGCTGGCCGTGAACCCAGATCCTCTGGTCTCAGCCTCTCAAGTACTGGGATTACAAGGGTGCGCCACCACACCCGGCACCTTTTTTTTATTTTGAAATGGTCTTGTAAAGTTGCTGAGGTGTGCCGGGCGTGGTGGCACACTCTTGTAATCCCAGCATGCGGGAGGCTGAGACCGGAGGATCCAGGTTCGAGGCCAGCCTCAGCTACTTAGTGAGGCACTCCGCAACTTAGTGAGACCCGGTTTCAAAATAAAGAATAAAAAATAGGGCTGGGGGTATAGCTTGGAGGTAGAACGTCCCTGAGTTCAATCCCCAGTACCGCAAAAAAAAAAAAAAAAAAAAAAAGTTGCTGAGGTGTATCTTGACTTGTGATCCTCCTGTCTCAGCCTCCCAAGTACTGCAATTACAAGCATGCGCCACCATGCCCGGCTCTTATTTTATTTTCTATTTGGAAACAGGGTCTCACTAAGTTACTGAGAGCTTTGCTAAGTTGCGGAGGCTGTCCTTGTACCTGCAATTCTCCTGGCTCAGCCTCCCAAGTACTGGAATAACAAAGACGTGTGCCACCACACCCGGCTACCTTTACTTTTTTTTCTTTTTCTTTTTGATACTAGGGATTGAGCCCAGGGGCTTTCTACCTCCAAGCTACACTCTCAGCTCTATTTTATTTTTATTCTGAAACAGGGTCTGGCTAGGTTGATAAGAGTCTCACTACTTGCTGAGGCTGCCCTCAAACCTGCGATCCTCCTGTCTCAGCCTCCCAAGTACTGGGATTACGGGCATGCAGCAGTGTGCCCGGCTACCTTTACATTTTTAATTGCTTGAAAATTTGAGTGAAAGCCGGGCGTGGTGGCGCACGCTTGTAATCCCAGCATTTGGGAGGCTGAGACCGGAGGATCTGGGTTCGAGGCCAGCCTCAGCTACCTAGTGAGGCACTCCGCAACTTAGTGAGACTCGGTTTCAAATTAAAGAATAAAAAATAGGGCTGGGGGTATAGCTCAGAGGTAGAACGCCCCTGAGTTCAATCCCCAGTACCACAAAAAAAAAAAAAAGAAAGAAAATTTGAGTGAAGATCTATCATCTGTCAAAAAACAAAGTCTGAGTCACATATAAGCACAGTAAAGAAACTCAGGCAGCAAAGGGAGACTTCTCAAAGGACTCCCTGGTACAGCAAGCCAGGCCACCACACTCCGCCACACAGTGTGCTGTTCTGAAAGCCCAGGTTTGCACCCCTTAAAGGCAAGGCAAAGCCGGACTTGGTGGCACACACCTGTGATTCCAGTAATTGGGAGGCTAAGACAAGAGATTGCAGGTTCAAGGACAGCCTCAGCAAGTTAATGAGACCCTGTTTCTCTATTTTATTTTTTATTACTATTTTTCTTTAATGGTACTAGGGGTTTGGACCCAAAGTTGTTACCTCTGAACTACACTCCCAGCCCTATTTTATTCTTTATTTTGAAGCAGGGTCTCACTAAGTTGTGGAGGGCCTCGATAAGTTGAAGCTGGCCACAAACCTGCCATCTTCCTATCTCAGTCTCCCAAGTACTGGGAGTACAAGTGTGTGCTACCACAACCTGCTCTGTTTCACTCTTTAAAATTTACTTATTATGAGCTACCTAGTGAGGCACTCTGCAACTTAGTGAGACTCGGTTTCAAAATAAAGAATAAAAAATAGGGCTGGGGGTGTAGCTCGGAGGTAGAATGCCCCTGAGTTCAATCCCCAGTACCGCAAAAAAAAAAAAAAAAAAAAAAAAAAATTTACTTATTATGAGCCGGGCGTGGTGGCACACGCTTGTAATCCTAGTACTTGGGAGGCTGAGACCAGAGGATTTGGGTTCGAGGCCAGCCTCAGCTACTTAGTGAGGCCCTCTGCAACTTAGTGAGACCCTGTTTCAAAATAAAGACTAAAAAATAGGGCTGGGGGGTGCAGCTCAGAGGTAGAATGCTCCTGGCCTTAATCCCCAGTACCTCAAAAAAAATTATCATTATTACTTTGTCCTGGTATTGAACCCAGGGACATTCTACCTCCAAGCTATACCCCCAACCCTTTTTAATTTTTATTTTGAAATGATCTTGTTGCAGGAGGTCTTGCTAAGTTGCTGAGGCCCGCCTCAAACCTGTGATCCTTCTTGTCTCAGCCTCTCAAATACTGATATTACAGGTATGCACTGCCATGCTTGGCACAAGACCCTGTTTCAAAATAAAAAAATTTGCCAGGCGTGGTGCACAAACTTGTAATCCCAGCATTCAGGAGGCTGAGACCGGAGGATCCGGGTTCGCGGCCAGCCTCAGCTACCTAGTGAGGCACTCTGCAACTTAGTGAGACCCTGTTTCAAAATAAAGAATAAAAAATAGGGCTGGGGGTATAGCTCAGAGGTAGAACACCCCTGAGTTCAATCCCCAGTACAGCAAAAATAAATAAATTTAACCATGGCTGAGAGTGTACCCCTGGAGTTAGAATGCTCCTGGGTTTAATCTCCAGTACCAAAAGTTGGGGGGAGGCCTAAAATCCTAGTACTTGGGAGGCTGAAACAGGAGAACCAGTTTCAATGTCACCCTCATCCACTTAGTGAGACCCTTAGCAATATAGTTAGACGTTTTAAAACTAAAAAAAAAAAAAAGCCGGGCATGGTGGCGCACGCTTGTAATTCCAGCATTTGGGAGGCTGAGACCGGAGGATCTGGGTTCACAGCCAGCCTCAGCTACTTAGTGAGGCACTCCGCAACTTAGTGAGACCTGTTTCAAAATAAAGAATAAGAAATAGGACTGGGGGTGTAGCTCGGAGGTAGAATGCTCCTGGGTTCAATCCCCAGTACCGCAAAAAAAAAAAAAAAAAGATTTGGGGGTATGCCTCAGGTAGAATACCTCCTGGATTCAATCCCCCCAATAAGCAAAATGCCAAAACAGAAAAAGGCAAGGCGAGTTGGTAGGGAGCGCCTGAACAGCCAGGCGCTGGTGCGTGAATGAAGCTGGGGCTGGGGCACGGCTGTCACCCCAGGAGACCACACCCCTCCTGTTTTCATAGCTGCGACAGAAGCAACAGAACAGCCACCAGGACAGTGTGTGGCGGGGAGGCCCCTGCAGGCCTCGGCTCCCTGTGGAGATGGGGCTCCAGGAGGGACCCCGCAGGTCCTGCTCTACTCCAGCACCCAGGAGCTGCAGACCCTGGCAGCGCTGAGGCTGCGGGTGGCCATGCTGGATCAGCAGATCCACCTGGAGAAGGTACTTCCAGAGCCACGGGTGGGGACGCGCCGGTGGGCACCGGTGGAGCCTGTGTGTGTGCCTGGCCCTGGAGCCGGCACTGCGGGGGGAAGCTGGAGCAGGGAAGCCTGCCCCAGGCTGCCCACCTGGGGGAACCCCATGCTAGCTGCAGAACAGGGCCCCTGAAACCTTGGCCCTGTGCTGCCCCCAGGTGCTGATGTCTGAACTCCTGCCCCTGGTGAGCGCGCAGGAGCCGCAGGGGCCGTCCTGGCTGGCTCTGTGTAGAGGGGCGCACAGCCTGCTCTGCGAGGGCGGTGAGCGCTTCCTCACCGTCCTGCGGGATGAGCCAGCCGAATGAACAGAGCTGGAAGAGAACTTCCCTGGTTCAGTGGTTCTGGGGTCTGGGCATGCCTGTACCTCTCTGGAAACCTGGGCGGGTGGTCTTCTCCGACTCTTCTCACTGAGGCCAAACCTGCCCAGGGCTGGGCTTTATGCCTTCCTAGGGCCCCAGCAGAAGCCCAGTGGAGCCTGCCTTAGCTACCTCTGTTTTCTTTCACGATAGATGTAAGGCCACTTGTGTGATATTCAAACTGCTTTAAAAAGTGTGTATATTTAAACCATACCAAGGTGAGACGATGAAGGAGCCTTGTGTAGTTTTTGTTTCTTTGTGGTTTTATTAATCAAAAATATACTATATTAGCCCATGCGTGGTGCATGCTTGTCATCCCACACACTAAGAATATACTATATATATCAGACATGGTGGCACACACATGTAATCCCAGTAGTTGGAAGGCTGAGAAAGGAGAGTCACAGATTCGAGACCAGTCTCAGCAACTTAGCCTTTGGGAACTTAGTGAGGCCCTGTTTCAAAATAAAATCTGGTGGCACACATTTGTATTCCCAGTACTTGGGAGGCTGAGACCTGAAGATCCGGGTTTGCGGCCAGCCTCAGCTACTTAGGCCCCCCACAACTTAGTGACACCCTGTTTCAAAATAAAGAATAAAAAATAGGGCTGGGGTATAGCTTGGAGGTAGAATGCCCCTGGGTTCCATCCCCAGTACCACACAAAAAAATAAAAATAAAAATAAAATGGGGCTGGGGGTGTAGGTCAGAGGTAGAATGGCCCTGGGTCCAATCCCCAGTACCACCAAAAGAAAAGAAAGAATACATGTTTCAACCAGGCGTGGTGGTACATGCCTGTAATCCCAGTACTTGGGAAACTGAGACAGGAGGATCACAGATTCAAAGCCAGCCTCAGCAACTAATAGGCTCTTAGCAACTTAGAAAGACCCTGTTTCCAAATTAAAAAAGAAAAAGAAAGAAATAGGGCTGAGAGGTTTAGCGGTAGAATGCCCCTGGACTCAATCCCTAACACCACAAAAAAAGTGGGAGATTGGGGTATAGTTTAGAGGTAGAATGCTTCTGGGTTTGAAGTCCCCTCCTCCAAGCTACCCCAGCCTTATTGGAAAACACAAAAAGCAGTAAGCCAGCTGTCCGCCAATGCCACCCCTCCTGTGCCCTGACACCTCATCCCAGCACCTCCTGGTACGAATCTGGCAGGGATGGGTCTCCCCTCTTGCATTTATCCTCCGCCAGGGAAAAGGTCCTTGAGCCACGCTCCACTGCCGAGTCCTTAAAGGAACCATCTCCTCCCTGGGAAGGCAAGCTCAGGGGCGTGGCCCCTGCAGCCAGACTTCCACGAGGTTCCCCAGGTTTGTCCCTGCTGTCGCACTGAGGGTGGTGGTGATCACCCCGCAGAGCTGGTCTAAAGATGAATGCAGCACTGACTGAGGCTGTCGTGTTAGCCCTAAACGCACCCCAAGTGAACCTGCATTGAGCACTTACTATTCCTGGGCATTCCCTGGAGCTGGGGCACCGCCCCTGGTGTGGACAGCTCTGGAGCTTCACCTTGGGCTGAGGACAAGGACCTGCCATGGGGAAACACTGGCCTCTACTCCGGAGGACCCAGAAGGTGTGTCGTATCACCTAGAGGAAGCTGAATTCTACGGGCTTGGGCAGATGGACGGGGCCGCTGTGAGGCAGCTTCAGGTGGCGCCTTGGCCCCCAGAAGAAGGCTCCACTTGTGAGGGACCCAGCAGGCCACGACCCTGCTCTGACACAGCCCAGGGTCAGGGGTTGCTAAGAGGAAAAAGCCCCATCATCGTTGCACTTAGGGGTTCCTTCAGGGACAGAACCCAGGGAAGGCTGGGTGAGAGAGTCTGTGCACCCGCCCCACCCTGCTGGGCTGGCACCCAGCCTCCAGGGAGCACCTACACCTTGCCACCACCCATTAGCCAACCAAGCCGGTCCTAAACACGCCATCACTGCCTGCAGGGCCAGGAATTCTGCCTGCAGAGCCACCTCAGAGCCCGGCCCTGCTAATCTGCAGGACCAGGTGTTCCCAGGATGAACCCCACCCCCTCAGTTGCTGCCTACCTCCATCAGTTTCCACAGCAGGCAGGCTACCCAGAATCATTTAGCCAACTGAGTCACTTGGTTGCCCCCCCCCCCCGGTATTGGGGGTTGAACCCAGGGGCATTCTACCTCCAAGCTATACCCCCAGCCCTATTTTTTATTCTTTATTTTGAAACAGGGTCTCACTAAGTTGCAGAGTGCCTCACTAGGTAGCTGAGGCTGGCCGCGAACCCGGATCCTCCGGTCTCAGCCTCCCAAATGCTGGGATTACAAGCGTACGCCACCATGCCCGACTACTTGGTTTCTTTTTTAATTTTTTTGTGGTACTGGGAATTGAACCCAGAGGCATTCTACCTTTGAGCTACACCCCCAGCCCAATTTTATTTCTTATTTTGGGAACAGGGTCTCACTAGGTCGATGAGAGTCTCACTACTTGCTGAGGCTGTCCTCCAACCTGTGGTCCTCCTGTCTCAGCC
The DNA here is from genome assembly GCA_004027655.1 of Graphiurus murinus. Lineage (NCBI taxonomy): Eukaryota > Metazoa > Chordata > Mammalia > Rodentia > Gliridae > Graphiurus > Graphiurus murinus. Next base: position 18,450 of record PVLC010013319.1, on the reverse strand, counting down.
TCCCAAGTATTGGGATTACTAGCATGAGCCACCACGCCCGGCTGATTCGCTTGGTTTATTGCCCATTGTACCTACTGGAGGCTAGCCCGGGGAGGGCAGGGGCACTGTCCACCTGTCCTTGGCCAAATTGAGTCGGGAGCCCAAGGTCCGTGGCTCAACGGCCCACTTATGCTGAGGCCAACCCAGGGCACGAGTGGAGTCCAGATTGGCGTGGGTGCACAGGGGCCTTCTTGGGGAGAGAGGTAGCCGGGGTAGGAACCGTAGGGCCGTTTCTGAGTATCCCCCAGCACAGGGGTCCAGGGCTAGTAAAGGAGACGCCGGCCGGCCGTATCCCTCCCCCCAAAGCCAGGAGGCGGCGTCGGAACCCCTGGCGTCCCCGGTGCGTCACCACATCCCGGGCCAATGGGCTCTGACGTGGCGGCCGAGCGGGGGCTCGGGTGGGCGCCCACACGGCCCCTGGACGCGGCCACCACGCCTGCGACATGGCCGGGCCCGAGCCCCCGGAGCCCCCCGGGGCCCTGCGCGCGCTGCTCTTGGCCACCGGCGGCGCGGGGGGCTCGTGGCCGCGCTGCGTCCTGCCCTTTGGCGCCGTGGCCGTGCTGGCCGGTGCAGCCGCCGCGGCCATCACCTTCTCGCTGCGCGGACCCCGCCTGGACCTGGCGCAGGGCGCGTCGCTGGCCACGCTCGGCGTGGGCCTCGGGCTCCTGGTCGCAGCCTTCCTGTGCTGGCGCGCCGGGCGGCGGCGGCGGGCTGGGCAACGGGGGCCAAGGGAGCCGGGCCGCCCCGAGCCTGCGCGCGCCCCGCCCCGCACACACGCCGAGGCCGGGGCCGGGGCGAGCCCGGGGCCTCCAGTGCCGGGCGGGTCGAGGAAGCCCCCTCCCTAGACCCGGGAGGGGGCACGGGCCATTTCCCTCCCCTCCTCCCTCTCCCCCTCCCTCTGCCCGGCGTTGCAGGGCGGCCGGACGCGGACTTGGGTGACCACTCCCCGCTGGGGCGAGGTGCCGCGTGCTGGCGCTGTCTGGCGTCCGTGCGGGGCTGGAGCCCTGGAAGCATACTAGGCTCTCAATAAATGTTAGTGCAAGAGGAGAACAAGTTGTGGCTTGCACGCGTCTGGAGGGGGCAGTAGGTCCTGGGCTGCCCTGGGAGTTATTTGAGCAGTTGGCAGCTCCTGCAGCTCGGGACTTTCAAGCCCATCTATCCTCTCTCCCAAGCCCATGCTCCAAAGCCAGCCGCTGTCATTCGGAGTTGCTGGGGAGATACAGCAGCCTAAAGAGTTGGAAGGAGCCGGGCGTGGTGGCTGCACGCTTGTAATCCCTGCATTCGGGAGGCTGAGACCGGAGGATCCAGGTTCAAGGCCAGCCTCAGCTACCTAGTGAGGCACTCCGCAACTTAGTGAGACCCTGTTTCAAAATAAAGAATAAAAAATAGGGCTGGGGGTGTAGCTCGGAGGTAGAATGCCCTTGGGTTCAATCCCCAGTACCGCAAAAAAAAAAAAAAAAGTTGGAGGCAAATGGCACTACTTTGTTGCTGAAGATGGGGGGGGGGTCAGGATCTGGAGAGGAGGGAGGCAAGAGGCCCCAGTCAGGGGCTGGGCAGGTGTCTGCATCCATTGGGAGCAATAAGCCCCGCCTGGCCTGGGGCCTGGGGCAAGGCTGTCCCCAGCTCCCATCACACCATCTGCCAGAGCAGCCCTGGGGGCCAGAACACGTGCAGAGGCAATCCCAGGGAAGGGCTCTGCAGCCCACAGCCTCCTCCCTGGAGAGCCGCTGGTGCAACGGTCCCGGGGGCCTGGGCCTCCCCACACACTGATCAGCACTGAGCCTCAGCAACCTGCTTCCTCCTGGAAGCCGCCAGATGCTCTGCAGGCCCCGGCCCCAGCTCACGGGGAGGCGGGGCTGGAGACACAGCCCTCCCCGGCAGAGTGGGGACTCGGGCAGGGTGCTGGGGTCTAGAGACAGCTGGGTTCCCTAGGAGGCTCGTCTCAGGGCCGGTGCTTCCCTGTGCCTGGACCCTTCTATCCACTTCTCCACTTCTGTCCCAGAATGATGACCTCAGTCCCGACTCCCCCGAGGCCCCTTCCATCCCACTGGGGGTTAGGAGGGCCTTGAACAGGTGCTGGTTCTTAACTTGAGCCATTTCATAGCAAAGCCCATGACTGCTTGTTCAGAAAGGATATATTCTCATTCAGTGAACTGGGAAGCTAGAGGGCAGGGCCCGGACTGAAAGGAGAGGCCAGCATCCCCTCTGGCCCTCCAGATTCAGTCCGTCCCCTCCCCTGTCCCCGCACGTGTGGATGTCAGGTCTGGGAAAGGGGCTGGGAGCCATGGAGTAGGGTGCTCCAGGAACCAAGCTAGGTGCCCATTACCCTGTCTCTCTGCTTCTCCAAGCCAGGCCCCCCTGCTCCCTCTGCTTGCCGGGGAGGCTCCTCTGGCTCCTCCTCTCCCGTCTGGAGAGACCCGCCCCCCTTCTGAACCTGCAAGCATTCTGGTCTCAGGGCTGCTCCCAAGGTAGGGTGCATTCCCTGCCCCTTCTGCATGCGGCGGACCCCTACTCCTCTCTGGAATGCTTGGCCCCTTCTGTCGAGGACCTAAAGGTAGTAGGAAGGGGGTCTCCTGGTTCCTCTTGGCAGGGACCATCCTCAGCTGGTGCCCAGACCACTCATTACCCCACCCAAACCTACTGGGTTGTGGGCCAGCCGTCTCAGGAGTTCTGACACTAATTCATACGTGACCAGCACCCCGCCCCCATGTGTCAAGCCCGGCTCTACAGGGTCTTCAACTGTTGACTAAGCCCTGAATCCCAAAGGGCCACCTAATGGCTATCCTACCACCCCCAGCTCCCATCCCCCAGCTCCCATGCTGGGTCCATCACGGTGATGCAACCAGACACTCTGACCCACAGAGGAGCCCCAGCCCGCTTCACATCTGTTTCTGTGAGTGCTCCTCAAAGCATCCACAAAGCCACCTGAGGAACTGGCATTTGACTGATGAGGAAACCGGGGAGCCCAAGCCACACAGACCTGACCCCAGCCCTGGGTGCTTCCGACTAGAGCAGGCTGCTGCCTTGGGACGCCCCGCGAAGGTCAGCTCCCCTTGGCTCCTCCACCCCGGGCCTCGGCCCTTACATCATACCTGGACGCGGGGCCGCAGGGAGGAGGCGGCCCAGACCCCAGCCCAGAGCCCGGCACAACTCCAGAAGCAGCCGAGGCCTGGCTCCAGGCCGGGGACCCTGCTGGGTGGTCCCCCACAGGCTGCAGGGCTGAGCCGCCCCCTCCAGACCCCTCCCGCCAGCGCATTCCTGGCTCCTCGGCCCCTCCCCCGGCTCCCGCGCCTCCCAGCCCCCTCTCCCGCTGGCCCAGCCCGGGTTTGAATCTGCTTCTGATTCCGGTGGTGCGGACGAGGCCCCCTCCCCTCCCTCCTTCCCTCCCTCCCGCCCGAGCAGCCCCGCCCCCGGCTGGGCCCAGGCTCGCTCCTGCGGCGCCCCCCACCCCCTCCTGGCACAGTCGCCCGGCCTCGCTGCAGCCGGGAGTAGGAGGCGGCCCGGGAGCCCCAGGCCCCGCCCGCCCTCGGCCCTTCCCGGGAGGCCGGGAGACCTGCTCCGCCCGGCCCTCGGTGGGTGAGTGCGAGCGGGGGGCGGCGGGGGGGCCTCCGCTGGCGGAGGCACCGGGAGCGGGGGCGACGCCTGTCATCGCTCCAGGCCCGGCGGGAGGACGCGCCAACATCCCCGCTGCTGCGTTCGGCCCGGGGCGTGCCCGCCGCTGCTCCCACCTCTTGGCCGGGGCGGGGGCCGCCCAGGGGCTCTGCGGTCCTCGCGGGCAGCGCTCGGACCTGGCTCTCTCTCCCCGAGGGCAGAGTCCTAGGGGCTGACTCACGGCGGCTCCGGCCATGCCCGGCTGGCCCTGGGGGCTGCTGCTGACCGCGGGCACGCTCTCGGCCGCGCTGAGCCCCGGGCCGCCGGTGCCCGCAGACCCCTGCCATGACGAGGGGGGTGCGCCCCGCGGCTGCGTGCCCGGCCTGGTGAACGCCGCCCTGGGCCGCGAGGTGCTGGCGTCCAGCACGTGTGGGCGGCCGGCCACTCGGGCCTGCGACGCCTCCGACCCGCGGCGGGCGCACCCCGCTGCCCTCCTGACCTCGGCAGGGGGCACGGCAAGCCCTGTGTGCTGGCGCTCCGACTCGCTGCAACGGGCACCCCTCAACGTGACCCTCACGGTTCCCCTGGGCAAGGCTTTCGAGCTGGTCTTCGTGAGCCTGCGCTTCTGCTCGGCTCCCCCGGCCTCCGTGGCCCTGCTCAAATCGCAGGACCATGGCCGCAGCTGGGCGCCGCTTGGCTTCTTCTCCTCCCGCTGTGGCCTGGACTACGGCAGGCCGCCCGCCCCTGCTGATGGCCCTGCTGGTCCAGGGCCCGAGGCCCTATGCTTCCCGGCTCCCCAGGCCCAGCCTGACGGAGGTGGCCTTCTGGCCTTCAGTGTGCAGGACAGCAGCCCACCCGGCCTGGATCTGGACAGCAGCCCGGTGCTCCAAGACTGGGTGACTGCCACAGATATCCGCATAGTGCTCACAAGGCCTGCCGCGCTGGGGGGCGCCAGGGACTCGGAGGCCACAGTCCCTTACTCCTACGCAGCGACCGAGCTCCAGGTGGGCGGGCGCTGCAAGTGCAATGGGCATGCCTCAAGGTGCCTGCTGGACACCCAGGGCCACCTGATCTGCGACTGCCGACACGGCACCGAGGGCCCGGACTGCGGCCGCTGCAAGCCCTTCTTCTGCGACAGGCCATGGCAGCGGGCCACGGCCCAGGAAGCCCACGCCTGCCTTGGTGAGGCCTTGGAGGGTGGCTGGGGACCTCGCACCAGGCCGACCTGCCCCTGACCCGCCCCTCCCTGCAGCTTGCTCCTGTAACGGCCATGCCCGCCGCTGCCGCTTCAACATGGAGCTGTACCGACTGTCGGGCCGCCGCAGTGGGGGCGTCTGCCTCAACTGCCGGCACAATACAGCAGGTCGCCACTGCCACTACTGCCGGGAGGGCTTCTACCGTGACCCGGGCCACGCCCTGAGTGACCGTCGTGCGTGCAGAGGTGAGCCTGCCGCCTGCATGCTTTCAGCTCTGCTTTCCCAGAACCCCAGGCAGACACTGACCCGGCCCTTCCCTCCGCTGCCCGCAGCTTGCGACTGTCACCCCGTTGGTGCTGCTGGCAAGACCTGCAACCAGACCACAGGCCAGTGTCCCTGCAAGGACGGCGTCACTGGCCTCACCTGCAACCGATGTGCCCCAGGATTCCAGCAAAGCCGCTCACCCGTGGCGCCCTGTGTTAGTGAGTGACCCTGCCCCGCCTGAGCCACCGCGGCTAAGTGCTCCTCAGCTCCTGGCTGTCGCCTGCCAGTCCCCTGCCCCCCATCGCGGGCCATCTTCCCACTCTCTCTGCAGAGACCCCTGTCCCTGGACCCACAGAGGAGAGCAGCCCTGTGGAGCCACAGGGTGAGTGGACACAGCACAGGGAGGGGCCCAGACTGGTGACCTTGGGGAAGAAGGGGATTGTGGGTTCAAGCGGGAGACGACGGAGGGGAGGGAGAAGGGAGGGGGAGGGGACCTACCAGCTTCGCCGCCCCCCCTCTAGACTGCGAGTCGCACTGCAGCCCTGCGCGTGGCAGCTACCGCATCAGCCTGAAGAAGTTCTGCCGGAAGGACTACGGTAGGCTACCTTAAGCCCCCACTTCCCCTTCTTTCCCGCCCCAACTCCCTTTGACCCTCGCCGGGCCCCGAGTTCCATGCATCCCTCACCCCCCCACTGCCCCGCCATCCCAGCCCCGGTGTGCCCCATGTGCCCCCCCCCCCGACTCCAGCGAGTGACCTCTTTGTGTCCTCCCCACTCGGGGTGGGCGCCCGGTCCTGCTCCGTGCGGCCCGCCCCCTTCCGCTCCGCTGACCCCGCCCCCTCCCCGCAGCGGTGCAGGTGGCGGTGGGCGCGCGCGGCGAGGCGCGCGGCGCGTGGACGCGCTTTCCGGTGACGGTGCTCGCCGTGTTCCGGAGCGGCGAGGAGCGCGCGCGGCGCGGGAGCAGCGCCCTGTGGGTGCCAGCCCGGGACGCGGCCTGCGGCTGCCCGCGCCTGCTCCCCGGACGCCGCTACCTGCTTCTGGGGAGCGGACCCGGGGCCCCGGCCGGAGGCGCGGGGGGCCGGGGCCCCGGGCTCAGCGCCGCCCGCGGAAGCCTCGTGCTGCCCTGGAGGGATGCGTGGACGCGGCGCCTGCGGAGGCTGCAGAGGCGCGAGCGGCGGGGGCGCTGCGGGGCGGCCTGAGCCCGCGGGCGGGCGGGGATTGGGCAGGGTCGCGGAGGGGTGCGACAGCGAAATGACACCCCGGCCCGACACAGAGGCTTGTGATGGCCCAGAAGAGCTGCGTGGGGGCTTCCTGGGCAGCTGTCACCCCGAGGACTCGTCGGTCCCATCACCCTCGCTGTCTGCCCTCTCCAGGGGGCACTGAGATACCTGGTAGCTCCAGAAGGCTGTGTCTCCCCCTGAGCCCAGGACCCCAGGGGTCTGAGAACGTGCCCGAAGCTGCTGTGACAAGCCCCTGGTGCTGAGGTCCGCTAGAGAGCGCTCCGACCTCCCCAAAGGCACCGACCGCTACGGGTGGGAGGCCCAACTCTGCCGCCTGGACAGCGACTACCCCGCCCCTGCCGTCCCGCAGAGGGCTCTGAGGTCCTCCCGCGCCAACTCCCGTGCCTCCGCCCCAACTCCGCGGGTCTCTGGTCCCGACGTCGATCCCGGCCTGTGTGCCGGTCGTCTGTCACTCTCCGTCCCAGTGCATCTGTGTCCCGCCTCTTTCTTGGCTGGCTGTGCCCCCGTCTCTGGTCTCCGTCCTCTCTACCGCGTCTACGAGCCTTGGTCTTAGGGCTACTCGGCTCGGGTCCCTCCCCCAGCGCCCCCTGAGTTCCTTCTCCGCCCGCTCCAGATCGTCCGTCGATCCACGCGATCGCCACGCGTGACCGAGCCAAAAGGCAGCTCGGGCGGGCAGCGGCACGGGCTCGGGATGCCTTTGGCCCTGCCCTCCACGGGCCCGGAAGCCCGTGTCCCCCTGTGCTCGCACCTGGCGGCCGCGCGCGAGCCCCAGCCCCGGCACGCAGAGACAGCTGCGGAGCCCGCGCATGCTCTCGGGTCTCCGCGGCCGCCGCGATCCAGCGCGCATGCCCAGAGGCGGCGAGCCCGAGACGCGGGGCACTCCGGGTGGGCGGCCGGCGGCGCGTGCCCGGGGAGGGCGGGGCCGGGGCGCGCATGCGCAGAAAGGTCGGCGCCGTCGCGCGGCGAGCTGAGGAGAGAGCGGCGCGGGGCGCGGGGCGCGGAGGTAGGTGAGTGGCGGGGCGGCCAGGCGGCGGGGGCGGGGCGGCCCGGCGCGGGGCTGGGGGCGGCCGGGGGCGCTGCGCTCAGGGCCTCCGCGGCGCGCGGGAGTCCGGGGGGCTGCGGACCCCGGCGCGCCGCGGTCTCGAGCCGGACCCTCGGGGCAGGCCAGGACCCCGCCCGCCGGTGCTGCCCAGGGCCAGGTAGCGTCGGGTAGAGCAGCCTCGGGGTCACTCTTTCCTGGGGCACGTTCGTCGCTGCCGGGTAGGAAATCCTCTGATTCCTACTGTCCCGTGGGAGCTGCAGCCCCTCTGGGCCCAGCTCTGGCTCGGGATGACACACCTGCCCACCCTTCGCCCGGCTGTCTTCCCAGCCCCAGAGCGGGGGTCCCGGCCGGGCGGCAGCTCTCCTCCAAGCTGCGCCCTGGGAAGTGGGACAAGCCTTGAGGAAGCACGGCGACGGCAGAGCTGGCACCCCCTGGGCATGGGCACCACCTGTCAGGCTCCGCTCTGGGCGGGGGTGCTGGTGACCCGGCCGCAGGTTTCCCTCCGGCCTCTTGGATTAGGACTCGCTGGACTGACTTTAAAGGCCAAAGGGTGCCTGCACCTTCCGGGGCTTGGGCAAGTAGAGATGGGCTGTTGTGGTGTGGTGATGCTGGTGTTGCTGTCTTTACTCCGTACCTATTCCTAGACAGGGAAGGCCGGCCTGCTTTTTCCAGGGTGAGTGGAAGCCCCGGAAAGTGATTTTCCTTATTTTGTGTTTGATTCAGAGTCAGCTAGTGACTCCCTGGCAATTTGCAGAACCATCCCATAATTTGGCATGCGTTGCCATTTTGTCCACTTGAGGGCAAAGGACATTTTGCACTTTCTATTCCCAGCACTTAGTAGGCATCTGTAAATGTTGGCTCAGTTGCTTTGAAGTGACCAGATTCTTTCATTTTGAGGAGAAGCCAGCCCAGATGAGAAATGATACAATCTTAAAGATTTTACAGTTACCCTTCATAGCTAGTACAATGACCCCAACATGTGCTTCCTTTTATTCTGAAGGTTGATCCTCATCTAATCTCATCACTCCAATAAATCCTTTACAGGGAGTACTTATCCAGTAGCAGGTACTCTGTTTAGAATCCTGTCTCCCTATGAATAGGACTGTTTGCTCCTCCATTGCCTGCATGGGGTGAGCTGAGTGGAAGTAGTTGGTTTTTTCTTGTTGAATTTCTTTAACCCAGGGCCTCATGCATGCTAGGTAAGGGCTCTACCACTGAACTACACCTTCAACCCTCTAAGAGCTTGTTGAAATGAATCAAGGTTCTATGTCAGTGATAGATTTGAGCTAGTGCAGTCGCTTTCAGCTGGATTAGGGTGACCTTCTGGGATGCAGTAGTGATGTAGGCAGGGTTTTCATAACAGTGATATTTACCACCCCCCGCCCTGGCTCTGCAAGTTCACCTGCAGGTGGGCCTGTCTAACCATACCTGCCAGGTCTCTGCAGCAGGTCTGAGTGACCTTGGGTGCACATTGTTGCTCCAAATCCTCATTAGAGATTGAGCCAACCTCAGAACACATACTTAAGTGTTTGCCTTTGGATGGCTTTTGGCTTAAAGTAGATAGGACAATGAAGCAGGTTGTAAAAAAGCACTTAACATTTACCCTGTTCAATGTTTTACCTGTTTGAGCATACCTTTTCTGTTATGACAACTCTGTAAATGGAAGAAAGAAGTCCTTTCCAACTTGAGGCAGCAATTTCAGTGGCTGTTTGTAGAGTCACCTTCCAAACGGAGATAATATCAAAGAAACAAAACCTCGGGCTTTTTACAGAGAACCAGCCTGAATTCATTATCCAGTACTTTCTCTATTCTTTCAACATATGTTTCTTGATGTACTTCATGTGAGGAGGCATTGTGCCGTGTTTGCTGTGGACATATTGTTGAGTGAGATTTGGTCTCTGCCCTCAACAAGCTTACAGTGCAGTGAGGAGATAGGTAAATAAATCTATAAATCCGGAGAGGTGGCTAGAGTTTGCTCAGGGTGCAAAGGCCCCGGCATCCAGCTGGACTGCAGTGGAGGTGGGGGCTCAAAGAGGGCCTTGAGCTTCATTGTGAAGAATGGTCAGGAGTGACTAGAGCATGTAAGAAAAAGAACCTTCCAAGCAGAGGGACTATAGGACTGCAGGTATGAAGTAAAAAGGACATGGTCCCCCCCTCAGCTGTTGGGAGAAGGGTGAGTATGTGGGGGAAGGCAGAGAGCTGGGCTGGTGGCACACTGGGAAAGGCCTTGAGTACCAGGCTTAAGAGTTTGTTTTTTACTACAAGAGCAGTGGAAGCTGCCAGAGGAGTGCAGCTTGTGAGTGACCTGATCACAGTTGTCTTCTGTGGATGGGCGGGTAGTGGTACCTATGACAAGCTGGTGGGCTGCACTGAGGATGGGGGCCAGTGGAGGGACCTCTATGGCACACCCGGAGACATATCAGAAAGAGAGCTAGAGCCGGGCGTGGTGGCGCACGCTTGTAATCCCAGCATTCGGGAGGCTGAGACCTGAGGATCCGGGTTCACAGCCAGCCTCAGCTACCTAGTGAGGCACTCTGCAACTTAGTGAGACCCGGTTTCAAAATAAAGAATAAAAAAATAGGGCTGGGGGTGTAGCTTGAAGGTAAAACGCCCCTGAGTTCAATCCCTAGTACCGCAAAAAAAAAAAAAAAGAAAGAGAGAGAGAGCTAGACTGTGTGAAACCAGCAGCTGCTGGGATGGTAGGAGAAAGGAGAAGGTTGGGGACACTCTAGGACTGGGTGACTGGCAGTTCAGTGCCACCACAGTCCACACTCTGTGGGAAGGAAGCAGCCCTGGGGCAGGCCTGGGGCTTTGGGTCTGGAGAAGCCAGGAGAGATCTGGAGCCAAAGGGGGGGGGCAGAGGGCACCGAGGGGACATTCCTGTGTGGTGTTATAGCTGGGAAGTGGGTTGAGTTTTCCCAGGGGAGTGTATAGAGTGAGATAAGGAGACTGTACCTATGGACTCCGAATCTTGTGTCCTTAAGACAAGTAAATAAGGGGTTTCACTCTGAAGATGGCCTGCGTTCTCCCTTGAATGTATGTATCTGGCTTCCCTGAACAAAATCCCTGTCTGTGTTTCTGGAAAAAAAAAAAAAAAAGACAAGTAAATAAAGAAACAGGCTGATTAGTGATCCATTGCCTTGTTGGGGAAGGAGGGTAAGATAGTGGGCTTTTATTTCTGTCGGAGAGACATAGTTTGCTTGTTAGTGTAAAAGGTGGGATGTCAAGCTGGGCATGATTGCATACCTGTGATCTTAGTACTTAGGAGGCTGAGACAGGAGGATTGCAGATTCAAAGCCAGCCTCAGCAATTTAGCAAGATCCTGTTTGAAAATAAAAAACGGTCACATGCCTGTAGTCCCAGTACTTGGGAGGCTGAGACAGGAGGGTCATAGGTTCAAGGCCAGCCTCAGCAATTTGTCAAGAGCCTGTTTCAAAATAAAAAGGGCTGGGAGTATAGCTCAGAGGCAGATTACCTCTCATTTCAATACCCAATACCAAAAAAAAAAAAAAAAAAAGGAATGTCAGGTACTGGAGGTGGCAATCCCTATGGTTCCGCTGTCCTTCCAGGAGTCTTCCTGTCCCAAGTGTCTGTTTACCTTTTTGGGGAAGCTCCAGATTGGGGGTCACTCACCTCAGAAGACCACGTTTACCTCCAGACCACAGGTTGGTCATCTCAGAACTTTCTCCAATTTGAACTCCAACCAAACCTCTGGAAAAAAGCCTTCTCAGACCGGGAGATCCATGGGAGATCCATGGTTGCAGACTTCTCAGGGGTGCCCTGCTTTCCCTCCAGGCCCTGGGTTTCTGTGTGGTATATAAGCCTTAGCAGTAGGCAGGCCTTTGGAAACAGTTGACTGAGAGATGAAGCCTGTGGTGCCCCTCCCCAGCCTCTCCCACACGGAGGAGCTGCATGTGTGAGGTTGGGAAAAAGTTGATATTGCACGAGGAGCCGCTATCTGCCCACTGCCACCATGCGGCCCCCACAGGGTGGCCCGTGTCTGATGAGCTGGTGAGCAGCTACCTTCTTCCCTTGCACAGGCGCAGTGGCTGCTCAGCCTCAGCTGCTCGGCAGTCCTGTGTGAGCAGGGCTGGGCTCCCGCCTCCAGCCACCCCGGCCTGCTGTTCTTCACACTTGGGCTGTTTCCCACAATCTGAAACTGTGTCTGTCTGATTGTTACACAGTTTTAATTGGGTGCTATACACTCTTAGAGATTGTTTACTGATGTGTGATTCTGTTACTAATAAAAGCCTGCCAACTGTTCTAAGTGTAGCTCATTATCTGGGTCCCACCAAAACCCCTCTGGCCTCTGTCCCTTCAGTCTTTCTTTGAGTCATTTTGCCCCTAATTACTCTCCATGGTTCCTTTTTTTTTTTTTCCCATGGTACTGAGGATTGAACTCAGAGGCATTATACCTCTGAGCTAAACCCCCAGTCCTATTTCTTTTTTTTCTTTTGCAGTACTGGGGATTGATCCCAGGGGCGTTCTACCTCCAAGCTACACCCCCAGCCCTATTTTTTTTTTTTTTTTGTGGTACTGGGGATTGAACTCAGAGGCATTCTACCTCCGAGCTACACCCCCAGCCCTATTTTTTATTCTTTATTTTGAAACAGGGTCTCACAAAGTTGCAGAGTGCCTCACTAGGTAGCTGAGGCTGGCCGCGAACCCGGATCCTCAGGTCTCAGCCTCCTGAATGCTGGGATTACAAGTGTGCATAAAATAAAAAATAGGACTAGGGGTATAGCCCAAGTTAGAAGGCCCCTGGATTCCACCCCTAGCACCACAAAAAAAAGGGGGGGTGTTGGGGGTGTAGCTTGGAGGTAGACTGTCCTTGGATTCAATCCCCCAGTACCAAAAAAAAGAAAAAGAAGCTGGGTATGTGGGTATGGTGGTACACCCTTGTAATCCCAGCACTTGGGAGGCTGAGATAGGAAGATCACACCTTGGCAGCCAGCCTCGGCAACTTAGTGAGGCCATCTACAATTTAGTGAGACCTTGTTTCAGAATAAAATGGGGCTGAAGGTGTAGCTCAGAGGTAGAATGCCCCTGGGTTCCATACCTAGTACCACAAAAAAGAGAAAAGTAAGAAAAAAAAATGGACCCTAAGTCCTTCCCTGGTGTCTTTCCCTTCTCTCTGGGCTTTGCCCAGCTTGTTCCCAGCATGCAGGGGACTGTCCTTTCTTAGCAGCCCAGTGGATTCCAGGCTGTTTGACTTCATGGAGTCTGTGAACTGGACTATAGAACTGTCTTTTGATCTGAGTTACAAAAGGTGCTCACTGAACTAGGCACAGGGGCACACGTCTGTAATCCCAGCAGCTTCGGAAGCTGTCGCAAGAGGGCCACAAGTTCAAGACAAGCTTCAGTAACTCAGTGAGAGCCTATAAAAAAATGAAAAAGGGAGCCGGGTGTTGTGGGATTACTTGTAATCCCAGTACTTGGGAGGCTGAGACCGGAGGATCTGGGTTCGAGGCCAGCCTCAGCTATTTAGTGAGGCCCTCTACAACTTAGTGAGACCCTGTTTCAAAATAAAGAAGAAAAAATAGGACTGGGGGCGTAGCCCAGAGGTAGAATGCCCCTGAGTTCAATCCCCAGTACCACACACACACACACACACACACACACACACACACACACAAAACATGGTGGCACATGTTTGTAATTGTAGTACTTGGGAGGCTGGAGGATCACAGCTTCCGATGGCAGCCTCAGCAATATAGTGAGACCCTCGGCAATTTAATGAGACCCTATTTCAAAGTAAAATAAGATAGATAAATAAAAAGGGCTGGAGATAGAATGCCCCTGGGTTCAATCCCCAGTACCAAAAAATAAAAAGGGCTGGGGATATAGTTCAGAAGTAGAATGTCCCTAGATTCAATCCTTAGTACAATAAAGAAAGAAAGAAAGAAAGAAAGAAAGAAAGGCTGGGATGAAGCTCATGGTAGAGTGCTCCTGGGCTCACCCCCCGTCCCGGGCTTCGGGGATGCTTATTGGCCTGCATCTGCATCCTGAACAGCTCCCAGACTCTGAACAGAATCTGTTCTTCGTGGCGCTGTTTTTTGCTCACACCGCCTCTGCTGCTTCCGGAGGCCGAGGCCTCCTGACCCTTTAAGACTTAGCTGAGGCAGGCGTTGGCTCCAGGAAGTCTTCCCTGAGCCCTCCTTCCTCGTGGGCAGGAACTCAGACACCCTGTGCTTTCCACTCGTAGCACCTGCACCTGGAATTGGCGTGGCTGGTATGCTGTCTTGAGCCTGGGCTCACAGCGCTGGGACCAGCCTGGCCTCTTCGTCCTCCGGCTCTTGGCACCCTGGCATGCAGGAAGTTTGTCTCAGTGCCTGTTAAAATGACGAGAAGCCTGCACGCCTCCATCCTGCCTGGCTGTCTCGCTCGGTCTGCAGATGCTTACTGAGATCCTGTCATGCTTCTGGCCTCCCAGGCACATGTGTCTCAGGCATGTTGCTGGGAACTCAGACCTGTCAAAATTATGTACTGCCGACTCTTGTCTAAGCTCTTTTCCTCCTGCCAGGGCTCAGGGGGGTTCTTGACCTGCTGTTAGAGAGACTCTTCGAGCTCGGGAGGTAAAGATGCTCAATTAGCAGAGCCCCTGTGCAGCCCCAGCCCCCCTCTAGGTGGCCGAGCCCAGACTGGCGAAGGGGAGCCTTGGGAGTGACTCGCCGCGCTTGAGCTCAGGATCCCTCGAGTGGCTGGCGCAGGCACCGCTGTAAGACTTGCGTTGAACCTCTCCTGGCAGGTGGGCCAGCTGGCCCGAGGCACTGTGACTAACACCTCATTAATGGTTACATCCTCGTACCTGGCACGTGTCTGCCATTGTGTGCCACCAACAAAGGGTCCACTATCAAGTTCCCTGTAACCGGTTACTTGGTAGTCACTGTGGGGTGCCTGTCACCATCAACCTTTGAGAAATTCCTGTGCGCACCTTGCCTTCCTATCTTTTGAAGATGCCTGCCAGGGAGGGCACTGCCCAGGACAAGTTGGTAAGGCTCCCTGTTGTTATTCAGCCTTTGAAATTAAATTTTCATCTTGGGCCTAAGTACTGTGCGATTTTTCTTGAGTCTCTGCCTGTTTCCTTCTCTGGTTTCCTCCTTCCCAGGGCACACTGAGTGTAGCGTGACACTTGGGTGCAGAAGTCACAGTCTAATAGTAGAAGAGCAGGATGTATAAGCAGGTCACTCACACCTTAGTGTGCTGAGGGTGAAAACAGATTTGGACAAGGGGGCATGGCGCTTCCTGAGGTGTAAGCCCGCAGGAAGTTGCTGAAGGGCCATGAAGGAGGGGCAGTTGGAGCAAGCAGAGAAAGGGGAGGAGGGACCGTGTGCCTGCGCCCCTCCTCCACACAGGGCTGTTTCTTGGGAGGCCAGCCTTAGCTCTGTGGGAGGGGCAGGAAGCATCTCGGGCAGCCCTGAGCCGGGCCTGAGCTGCACTGGAGTCTTGTGGAGCGACAGTCTGAGCTGTTCAGCCGATGACTGTGAAGCAGGTGGAGGTACAGGCCCGGCACTCACGTGGGCTCCTATGCTGAGAGGAGGCTGGACTGCTGAAGAAAGATATCGGTGAGCGGAGCCAGAGCAGAGCCCGAGCCCCCAAGCGGCGGGGGGGGGGGGGGCAGCTGCACGTGAGGGGAGGTCAAGGTGTCTGTTAGACCAGGTGGTGGGCAGTGAGGGCCCAAAGATGGGAGACAGGGCCAAGTGCAGCCTAGCATTGCCAGCAGTGTGACACACAGGAAGGAGAAGCCGGGGAGGCTGAAACAGGAGGATCGTAGGTTCACCACCAGCCTCAGCAGCATAGCAAGGCCCTCAGCAACTTAGAGACCCTGTTTCAAAATGAAAAATACGGACTGGGGATGTAGTCAGAGGTAGAATGCGCCTGGGTCCAATCCCCAGTTCCATGGGAGGGGAAAAAAAGGAGAAAGAGAGGAGGAGATGCCAAGCTGGGGTGGAGTCTCACCCTGCCTGTGACGTCAGAGAGGGAGCACCAAAGGCATGGGGACCTGAGCCCACGGCAGAGGAAGGGATGCTGATAGAGGACAGGGCCAAGGAGGCAAGGTGCTCCTTTTGGCAGCCCCGCTTTCTCAGGGAGCGTGGGAAGGAGGCGGGAGAGGGTGCTGGCGGCCATCCCAGAAGGCCTGGGCTCCTCGCTCCGGGTCCTGGCGGGCGGCTTGATTTCCCCTCCACAGCTCTCGTGCAGGCGTGGGGAAGCGTGCATTAGCCGGCTTCCTTGTCCTTGGCCGCTGAGACGAGAACAGGACGAGCTGAAGCTGTGCTCGGTGTGACTGGTTCAGACAGGGAGCCTGAGCCAGGCTGTAGCCTGTGCTTTCTAGTGATGGCAGCACAGCAGGGAGGGGAGGGAGAGGGGAGGAGGAAGCTGATGTGAATGTGGTGGGGGAGGGTGCCATAGACAAGTTCCATCATCAGGAGAGGTGAGAGTGGGGTCCCCGGGGCGGGGGGGGGGGGAGCAGAACAGCAGGTAAGGGAAATGTGGGGAAGGCCGGTGACTCCTCACCTGGCTAGTGACCACGGTGTCCTCTGGCCATCCTACAGTCTGGGTTCTCACTGGTAGCCAGGGCCTGGGGAGGGGACGGTGTCTGAGGGAGTGTCCCCCCCACCGCAACCGTCTGCATGGGAGGGCAGAACCCCTCTGTTACCGCTCTGCTTCTACGTGTGTCTACAGATCTGCTTTCCGCTTCTACTGCCAGGTGTTTTGCTTCAATGCCAGAGACCTAACAGGCGATGAGAATGCATGTCCTGGGTGGGTGGGTTAGGCCAGTGACCCCTTTCTTTCTTTCTTTTTTTGGTCTGGGGATTGAACATTCTACCTCTGAGCTACACCCGCAGTCCTATTTTTTATTCTTTATTTTGAAACGGTCTCCCTAAGTAGCTGCGGTTGGCTGCAACTGGGATCCTTCAGTCTCAGCCTCCCGAATGCTGGGATTACAAGCGTGCGCCACCACGCCCGGCTCTGGCTGACCCATTTCTTTCAAAGCCTGGAGAGGGGATGTGAATGTTTACCCTACCCTGGGCCTCTGCCCAGGATTTTTTTTTTTTTTCCCCAGGATTCTTGACCATGTCCCAAGGCTGTTTGTGTCTCTGGAGCATCTAGCAGGTCTTGGGGGTGGAGTCGCTGTGTCCTTGGCCTCTCCCCGGGGGTGGGTGGGAGGATGGGGCCTCACGGGGAGGTCGACTTGAGAGGAGGGTCCTGCATCTAGAGGGGCACACCCCCTGCTCTTGAGTGCTAGCTGTCACCTCTGCCCTTGTCCCTGCCACTTGGGCCTGCTCCAGGACGGCTTCCACGCTCAGATCCCAGCCCTGGCCCCTCTGGTGTCCAGTGTGTTCCTCCAGCTCCCCCTCTTCCCCCTGCCTCAGGGCGACATGCCTCAAACATGTGGTGCCCCACCTGCACCTGCTCTCCACCTGGACACCCTTCCAGGCTCTGTTTGCAGCCAAGCATGCCCTCCCCCGCCATTCCCTCCCTGGCCCACTGCCCCAGGCATCCCTGGCACCCTGCGTCTCCTTATCAGGCAGCAAGCACTTAACTCGGCATCCTCCTCACCCCTACAGGGCACACCCAGCACTGGAATGGGCTCCCTGGCCCAGGAGGCGTGCTCAGTGCCCAGGGGAGGTCGAGGACCAGGTGGGTGCAGCTGTGTCTCCTTAGCCGTCTGCAGACTCTGCCTCACTGAACCTGGGCTCTTTCTTTTTCACGCCCTCGGGCAGCCTTTAGCAAGGTGGAGGGCCGGTGTGGAGCTTGGGGCGTGCTTTGAATTCCACTAGGGAACCTGCCTGAGAGAAGTGTGCGTTTCTGCATTGCGTGGAAACCCCAGGGGCATGGTGCTCCTCCTTTCCTTGTCCCTGGGTGTCTGCTGGGCATCGAGGCTCACGTGCGGCAGGCAGGAGCCCAGCCTCACTTCCTCTCTGTTCTTCATTCCTGTCTGCTGTCGTGCTCCCCCGGCATGCACGTGGGGATGCTCTGGCTGCAGAGGAAGCGCTGAGCCAAGCAGCAGCTGATGCCTCTGCCTGCTCTGCCAGGCAGTGACTAAGGCTCAGCCAGGCAGGACCCAGGCCCTGGTCAGCGTGTTCCTGTGGCGGGCGGGGGCACAGACCTGGGACAGCAGCTTTTCTTTCTTTTTTTTTTTTTTTTTTTTTTTTTTTTTGCAGTACTAGGGATTGAATTCAGGGGCATTCTACCTCCGAGCTACACCCCCAGCCCTATTTTTTATTCTTTATTTTGAAACCGAGTCTCACTAAGTTGCAGAATGCATCACTAGGTAGCTGAGGCTGGCCGCGAACCCGGATCCTCCGGTCTCAGCCTCCCAAATGCTGGGATTACAAGCGTGCGCCACCATGCCCGGCTCGGACACCAGCTTTTCAAACGGGAGTCCTAGTGAGAGCTGACCTCCCTTGGAACAGGTGGACTCTGCTGGTGGGCCAGTGTTCATCCGTCGGCCACGTGTTGTGCATCTCCAGGGAAAACCCATGCGGTGGGCCCCCACCTCCAACCTGAGCACCTCTGGCATTTGCTTGAGAAGCATCTCATTGAAACCAGCACTTAAGCCAAGTGCAGTGGCGCACGCCTGTAATCCTAATACTCAGGAGGCTGAGGCAGGAGGATCACAGGCTTGGGACCAGCCTCAGCAATTTAGCAAGGCCCTTAGTAACTTAGTGAGACCCTGTTTCAAGATAAAAAAATAAAATAGGGCTGGGAGTATAGCTCAGAAGTAGAACACCCCTGGGTTCAATTCCCAGTATCACAAGAAGAGAGAGAGGAGAAAGAAGAAAAGAGAGAGAGAGAAACTGGCACAAGCTGGGCGTGGTGGCTCACACTTGTAATCCCAGTACTTGGGAGGCTGAGACCGGAGGATGGAAGGTTCGCAGCCAGCCTCAGCTACTTAGTGAGGCCTCCGAAACTTAGGGAGACTCTGTTTCAAACTAAAAAATAATAAAATAGGACTAGGGGTATATCTAAGAGGTAGAATGTCCCTGAGTTCAATCCCCAGTACTGCCAAAAAAAAATTAAAGACACTGGCACTTAACACTCCAAAGCAGAACTCCCCTGGGCTGGAGTTCTGT
>PVLC010013318.1:0-42003 GCA_004027655.1 Graphiurus murinus | reverse complement strand
TGCCAATAACCCGGACGTACAGATTGTCTATCCGGTGCATCTGAACCCGAACGTCAGCGAACCGGTTAACCGTATTCTCGGCCACGTTGAGAACGTCATGCTTATTGAGCCGCAGGATTATCTGCCGTTCGTCTGGCTGATGAATCGCGCGTGGTTGATTCTGACCGATTCCGGCGGTATCCAGGAAGAGGCGCCATCGCTCGGCAAACCGGTGCTGGTAATGCGCGAAATGACCGAGCGTCCGGAAGCGGTCAGCGCGGGAACCGTATGCCTGGTGGGTACCGACAGCCAGCGCATCGTCAATGAAGTCACGCGCTTGCTGCATGATGAGTCCGCCTGGCAGGCCATGAGCCGGGCGCATAACCCGTACGGCGATGGACAAGCGTGTCATCGTATTTTGTCTGCACTTAAAAATAATCAGGTAACGCTATGAATTTTTCTACCATTTCAGTGATTGGCCTTGGATATATTGGCCTGCCAACCGCTGCCGCGTTCGCCTCCCGGCAAAAGCGGGTGGTCGGCGTTGATGTCAATCAACATGCCGTGGAGACCATTAACCGTGGTGAAATTCATATCGTGGAGCCGGATCTGGCGAGCGTCGTTAAAACGGCGGTCGAGCAGGGCTATCTGAGCGCCACCACCGCGCCAGTAGAAGCTGACGCCTATCTGATTGCGGTGCCGACGCCGTTTAAAGACCTGCACGAACCGGATATGGTTTTCGTCGAGTCGGCGGCTAAATCTATCGCGCCGACGCTGAAGAAAGGTTCGCTGGTTATCCTCGAGTCCACTTCGCCGGTAGGTTCAACCGAACAGATGGCGGACTGGCTGGCGGAAATGCGCCCCGATTTGAGCTTCCCGCAGCAGGCTGGCGAAGCGGCGGACGTGAATATCGCCTACTGCCCGGAGCGCGTTTTGCCGGGTCAGGTCATGGTTGAGCTGATCAAAAACGATCGCGTGATCGGGGGTATGTCGCCGGTTTGCTCAGCCCGCGCCAGCGAGCTGTATAAAATTTTCCTCGAAGGCGAATGTGTGGTGACTAACTCTCGCACCGCCGAAATGTGCAAGCTGACAGAAAACAGCTTCCGCGACGTTAATATCGCTTTTGCCAATGAACTTTCGCTGATTTGCGCCGATCAGGGGATTAACGTCTGGGAACTGATTCGCCTGGCGAATCGCCATCCGCGCGTGAACATTCTCCAGCCCGGTCCGGGCGTTGGCGGCCACTGCATCGCGGTCGACCCGTGGTTTATCGTGGCGCAAAACCCGCAGCAGGCGCGGCTTATCCGTACCGCGCGTGAAGTTAACGACCATAAACCAGAGTGGGTGATCGATGAAGTTAAAGCGCGGGTCGCCGACTGTCTTGCCGCCAGCAACAAACGCGCCAGCGAGATAAAAATCGCCTGCTTTGGCCTGGCGTTTAAGCCGAATATCGATGATCTGCGCGAAAGCCCGGCCATGGCCATCGCCGCACAAATCGCCCGCTGGCACGGCGGCGAAACCCTGGTTGTTGAGCCGAATATCCACCAGTTGCCGAAGAAGCTTGATGGCCTGTGCGCTCTGGCGTTGCTCGACGAAGCGCTGGCGAGCGCCGATGTGCTGGTGATGCTGGTCGATCATAAAGAATTTAAAGCGATTAGCGGGGATAGCGTCAGCCAGCAGTTTATCGTCGATACCAAAGGGGTCTGGCGGTGAGAACGATTCTGGTCACCGGCGGCGCCGGTTTTATCGGTTCTGCGGTGGTGCGTGAAATCATCACTGCAACCAGCGATAACGTGGTGGTGGTTGATAAGCTGACCTACGCGGGGAATCTGATGTCGCTGGCGCCTGTCGCCGGGGATCCGCGTTTTGCTTTTGAACAGGTGGATATCTGCGATCGCGCTGAACTGGACCGGGTATTTCGCCACTATCAGCCCGATACGGTGATGCATCTGGCCGCTGAAAGCCACGTTGACCGCTCTATTGACGGCCCGGCGGCGTTTATCGAAACCAACATTGTCGGTACCTGGACGCTGCTGGAAGCGGCCAGGGCCTGGTGGAATACGCTGGCGAACGATAAAAAATCCGCCTTTCGTTTCCACCACATCTCAACGGATGAGGTCTATGGCGATCTGCACGACAGCGGCGCGTTTTTTACCGAAACCACGCCCTATGCGCCCAGCAGCCCCTATTCGGCGTCGAAAGCCAGCAGCGATCATCTGGTGCGCGCCTGGAAGAGAACCTATGGCCTGCCAACGCTGGTCACCAACTGCTCGAATAACTACGGACCGTATCATTTCCCGGAAAAACTGATCCCGCTGACTATCCTGAACGCGCTGGCGGGTAAACCGCTGCCGGTTTATGGCAACGGGCAGCAGATCCGCGACTGGTTGTACGTTGAAGATCATGCCAGGGCGCTCTATCGGGTGGCAACGAGCGGTGAGCCGGGCGAAACTTACAATATCGGCGGCCATAACGAGCGGAAAAATATCGAGGTAGTGGAAACCATTTGCGATCTGCTGGAAGAGCTGGCGCCGCGCAAACCGGAAGGCCTTGCGCGCTATCGCGATCTCATCACCTTTGTTGCCGATCGTCCCGGCCACGACCTGCGCTACGCTATTGATGCGGCGAAAATAGCGCGTGAACTGGGCTGGACGCCGGCCGAAACGTTCACCAGCGGGATGCGCAAAACCGTTGCGTGGTACCTGGCTAATGAAGCCTGGTGGCAGCAGGTGCTGGACGGCAGCTATCAGGGTGAACGCCTGGGGCTGCAAGCCTGAGCGCTTGAGGGGGTAAAATGAAAGGTATTATTCTGGCAGGCGGATCGGGTACCCGCCTGCATCCGATCACGCGCGGCGTCTCAAAACAGCTGCTACCCATCTACGATAAGCCGATGATCTACTATCCGCTCTCGGTGCTGATGCTGGCCGGGATTCGCGAAGTGCTGATCATTACCACCCCGGACGACCAGCGCGATTTCCAGCGCCTGCTTGGCGATGGTTCGGAGTTCGGCGTTCAGCTCAGCTACGCCGCGCAGCCAAGCCCGGACGGGCTGGCGCAGGCCTTTATCATCGGCGAGGCGTTCCTCAACGGTGAGCCCTCATGCCTGGTGCTCGGCGATAATATCTTTTTCGGCCAGGGTTTTAGCCCGAAGCTCCGTAGCGTCGCGTCCCGCACTTCCGGGGCGACGGTGTTTGGTTATCAGGTGATGGACCCGGAACGCTTTGGCGTGGTGGAGTTTGATGACGATTTCCGCGCGATTTCGCTGGAGGAGAAGCCAAAGCAGCCCAAATCCAACTGGGCGGTAACCGGCCTCTATTTCTACGACGGTAAAGTCGCGGAATACGCAAAACGGGTTAAACCCTCGGCGCGCGGCGAGCTGGAGATCACCTCCATCAATCAAATGTATCTCGACGATGGCGCGCTAACGGTTGAGCTGCTGGGCCGCGGTTTTGCCTGGCTCGATACCGGCACGCACGATAGCCTGATCGAAGCCAGCATGTTTGTGCAAACGGTGGAAAAGCGTCAGGGTTTCAAGATTGCCTGCCTGGAAGAGATCGCCTGGCGCAACGGCTGGCTGGACGACGACGGCGTGAAGCGCGCGGCGAAACGGCTGGAAAAAACCGGCTACGGTCAATACTTACTGGATTTACTCCGTGCCCGCCCGCGCCAGTATTGAGTCCCTGGAGTGGGAGAACCGCTTCTTCGGCGTCAATAGCGCTATCCTGCGCTTTGGCGATGATGCGCCGCCGCTGACGGTGGACGCGCTGGCGAACTGGTCGCGGGTACAGGCGAAAGTTGCGGCGGATGATACCGCACGCCTGGATGCGCTGCAGGCATTGGGCTTCCGGCTGGTGGAGGGCGAGGTCGATCTCGCGCTTTCGCCAGCCGCTTATGGTGATAGTGGCGCCGAGCCGGCGACCGAGGCGGATATTCCCCGGCTGCGTGAACTGGCAGCGCTGGCCTTTGCGCAGAGCCGTTTCCGCGCGCCCTGGTACGCAGCCGATGCCAGCGGCCGTTTCTATGCCCAGTGGATTGAAAATGCGGTGCGCGGCACCTTCGATCATCAGTGTCTGGTGTTTCGCGCCCCTGGCGGCGATATCCGCGCGTTTGTCTCCCTGCGCCAGCTCAGCGCGCACGAGGCAAGGATTGGCCTGCTGGCCGGACGCGGAGCCGGAGCGGAATTAATGCAGGCAGCTCAGGGCTGGACCGCGCTGCGCGGGCTGAAGACACTGCGGGTGGCGACCCAGATGGGCAACACCGCCGCGCTTAAACGTTACATTCTTAGCGGTGCGAATGTCGAAAGCACCACGTACTGGTTATACAGGTGACATGATGATTCCATTTAACGCGCCGCCGGTGGTGGGAACCGAGCTTGATTATATGCAGTCCGCGATGGGAAGCGGCAAGCTGTGCGGCGATGGCGGTTTTACCCGCCGCTGCCAGCAGTGGATGGAGCAGCGCTTCGGTACTGCCAAAGCCCTGCTGACGCCGTCCTGCACCGCTTCGCTGGAAATGGCGGCGCTGCTGCTGGATATCCAGCCGGGCGATGAAGTGATTATGCCGAGCTATACCTTCGTCTCCACCGCCAACGCCTTTGTGCTGCGTGGCGCAAAAATCGTCTTCGTTGATATTCGTCGCGACACCATGAATATTGATGAAACGCTGATTGAAGCGGCGATCACCGACAAAACCCGCGCGATTGTGCCGGTCCACTACGCCGGCGTGGCCTGCGAAATGGACACCATTATGGCTATCGCCAGCAAACATAATCTGTTTGTCGTGGAAGATGCCGCTCAGGGCGTGATGTCGACCTATAAAGGCCGGGCGCTCGGTACTATCGGCCATATTGGCTGCTTCAGCTTCCATGAAACCAAAAACTACACCGCGGGCGGTGAAGGCGGCGCGACGCTGATTAACGATCGTAAGCTGGTAGAGCGCGCGGAGATCATTCGTGAAAAAGGCACCAACCGCAGCCAGTTTTTCCGTGGTCTGGTGGATAAATACACCTGGCGCGATATCGGCTCCAGCTACCTGATGTCCGATTTACAGGCGGCCTACCTGTGGGCGCAGCTGGAAGCGGCGGAGCGAATTAACCAGCAGCGCCTGGCGCTGTGGCAGAACTACTACGAGGCCCTGCTGCCGCTGGCGCGCGCCGGGCGTATCGATCTGCCGATCGTGCCCGCCGACTGCGGGCACAATGCGCATATGTTCTACATCAAGCTGCGCGATATTGACGATCGCAGTAAGCTGATTGCCTGGCTGAAAGAGGCGGAGATTCTGGCCGTGTTCCACTATATTCCGCTGCATAGCTGCCCGGCCGGGGAGAATTTCGGCGTGTTCCACGGGACGGATCGCTTCACGACTCAGGAGAGCGAACGCCTGCTGCGTTTGCCGTTATTCTACAACCTGTCGAGCGTAAACCAGCGCACGGTGATTAACTCGCTGCTGAGCTATTTCTCCTGATATGTCGCTGGCTAAAGCTTCTCTGTGGACTGCAGCGTCCACGCTGGTCAAAATCGGCGCCGGTCTGCTGGTGGTTAAACTGCTGGCGGTGTCGTTCGGCCCGGCAGGCGTGGGGCAGGCGGGCAACTTCCGCCAGCTGGTGACCGTGCTTGGCGTGCTGGCGGGGGCCGGAATCTTTAACGGCGTCACGAAGCTGGTAGCCCAGTATCATGACGATCGCCGGCAGTTGCATAACGTCGTCGGCACCGCTTCAGCGATGGTGCTGGGGTTCTCCACCCTGCTGGCGCTGATATTCCTGCTGGCGGCGGCGCCGATAAGCCAGGGTCTGTTCGGTCATCAGCATTATCAGAATCTGGTACGGCTGGTGGCGCTGGTACAGATGGGCATTGCCTGGGCGAACTTCCTGTTAGCGCTGATGAAGGGGTTTCGCGATGCGGCGGGCAATGCGCTGTCGCTTATCGCCGGGAGCCTGATTGGCGTGGCGGCGTACTATGCCTGCTACCGTTTCGGCGGCTATCAGGGCGCATTGCTGGGACTGGCGCTGGTACCTGCGCTGGTGGTCGTGCCGGCGGCTATCGTACTGTGGCGACGCGGCAATATTCCGCTGAGCGCGCTGCGTCCGCGCTGGGACAACGGCCTCGCAGGGCAGCTGTCGAAATTTACCCTGATGGCGCTGATTACTTCGGTGACGCTGCCGGTAGCCTACGTGATGATGCGTAACCTGCTGGCGGCCCACTATGGCTGGGACGCGGTGGGGATCTGGCAGGGGGTAAGCAGCATCTCCGACGCCTATTTACAGTTTATCACCGCATCATTTAGCGTTTATCTGTTACCGACATTGTCCCGCTTGACGGCGAAAGCGGATATCACCCGTGAGATTGGCAAATCGTTAAAATTTGTTCTCCCGGCGGTAGCTGCAGCCAGCCTGACCGTATGGCTGCTGCGCGATTTCGCTATCTGGCTGCTGTTTTCCGACCGCTTTACGGCAATGCGCGATCTGTTTGCCTGGCAGCTGGTGGGCGATGTGTTGAAGGTCGGGGCATATGTTTATGGCTATCTGGTGATCGCCAAAGCCTCGCTGCGTTTTTATATTCTGACGGAAATCAGCCAGTTCACGCTGTTGACCGCATTCTCGCACTGGCTTATACCGGCGCACGGCGCAATCGGCGCGGCGCAGGCGTATATGGCTACTTATATTGTTTATTTCGCCCTCTGTAGCGGCGTGTTTTTACTTTGGCGTAAACGGGCATGACAGCACTGATACATGTACTGGGATCGGATATCCCGCACCACAACCAGACCGTTCTGCGGTTCTTTAATGATGAGCTGGCCGTCAATGACGAGCAGGCTCGCCTGTTTATGGTCGTCGGTGATGCGACAGGAATTCGCGAAGCGTACCCCGCGCTCTCCATCAGCTGCTATCCGGGGAAGAAGTCGCTGGCAAAGGCGGTTATCGCGCTGGCAAAGGCGAACCGGCAGCAGCGCTTTTTCTTTCACGGCCAGTTTAATACCGGCCTGTGGCTGGCGCTGCTCAGCGGGGGGATCCGCCCGGCGCAGTTTAACTGGCACATCTGGGGCGCGGATCTGTATGAGAATTCCGCCAGCCTGAAGTTTCGCTTGTTTTATCCGCTGCGGCGCCTGGCGCAGGGGCGGGTAGGGCGCGTCTTTGCGACCCGCGGCGATCTCAGTTGGTTCGCCGCCCGGCATTCGGGCGTGCCGGGCGAACTGCTCTATTTCCCGACCCGCATGGATCCGGCGCTGAACTCACTTGCTGAAAGCGCGCCGCGCGGCGAGACGCTGACTATCCTGGTGGGGAATTCCGGCGACCGCAGCAACGAGCATATCGCCGCGCTGCGCGCGATTCATCAGCAGTTTGGCGATACGGTCAACGTTGTCGTGCCGATGGGTTATCCGGCCAATAATAGCGACTACATCAATGAAGTTCGCGCGGCCGGCGCGGCGCTGTTCAGCCCGCCGCATCTTCAGGTACTGGGCGATAAGCTGGCGTTTGATGACTATCTGGCCCTGCTGCGCCGCTGCGATCTTGGCTACTTCCTGTTTGCCCGCCAGCAGGGGATCGGCACGCTGTGTCTGCTGATTCAGGCGGGGATCCCCTGCGTGCTGAACCGGGAGAATCCCTTCTGGCAGGATATGTCGGAGCAGCATATTCCGGTACTCTTTACCAGCGATACGCTGGACGCGGCCGTGGTGCGTGAAGCGCAGCGCCAGCTGGCCGGCGTGGATAAGAATCAGATTGCCTTCTTCCGTCCTAATTATCTGACGGGCTGGCGACGGGCGTTGCGGATTGCCGCGGGGGTGGATGCATGACATTAATGCAATTTAGCGGACTGCTGCTGGTTTGGCTGCTGTCGACGCTTTTTATCGCCACCGCCACCTGGTTTGAATTTCGTCGGGTGCGCTTCAACTTCAACGTCTTTTTCTCGCTGCTGTTTCTGCTGACCTTTTTCTTTGGCTTTCCGCTGACCAGTATTCTGGTGTTTCGCTTCGACGTGGCGGTCGCCCCGCCGGAAATTCTGTTGCAAACTCTGCTGGTTTCCGTCTGTTTTTATGCGGTTTACTACGTGACTTATAAAACGCGGCTACGCTCGGCGGCGCAGAGCCATCAGCATCGTCCGCTGTTTACGATGAACCGCGTGGAGACCCATCTGGCCTGGGGGATTTTGCTGGGACTGGCGCTGCTCTGCGTCGGGATCTTCTTTGCGCATAACGGCTTTCTGTTATTCAAGCTCAACTCCTATAGCCAGATCTTCTCCAGCGAAGTTTCCGGCGTGGCGCTAAAGCGTTTCTTCTACTTTTTCATTCCGGCAATGCTGGTGGTCTATTTTCTGCGTCAGGATTATAAAGCGTGGATATTCTTCCTCGTCAGCACCGTCGCATTTGGTCTGCTGACTTATGCCATCGTTGGCGGGACCCGGGCTAATATCATCATTGCGTTTGCTATCTTCCTGTTTATTGGCATCATTCGCGGCTGGATAAGCCTGTGGATGCTGGCGGCGGCGGGCGTACTGGGCATCGTCGGCATGTTCTGGCTGGCGCTCAAACGCTACGGAATGAACGTCAGCGGCGATGAAGCGTTTTATACTTTCCTCTATCTGACCCGCGATACCTTCTCGCCGTGGGAGAACCTGGCTCTGCTGCTGCAAAATTACGACAAGATTGAGTTTCAGGGCCTGGCGCCAATCGTCCGCGATTTCTATGTTTTTATCCCCAGCTGGTTGTGGCACGGTCGACCGACAATGGTGCTCAATACCGCGAACTATTTCACCTGGGAAGTGCTGAATAACCATTCTGGCCTGGCGATTTCGCCAACCCTGATTGGCTCGCTGGTGGTAATGGGGGGCGTCTGGTTCGTGCCGCTGGGCGCGGTAGCGGTTGGGCTGATTATTAAATGGTTTGACTGGCTGTACGAGCTTGGCAACCGGGAAACGAACCGCTATAAAGCGGCGATCCTGCACAGTTTCTGTTTTGGCGCTATCTTCAACATGATCGTGCTGGCGCGTGAAGGGCTGGATTCCTTTGGCTCTCGCGTGGTTTTTTTCCTCGTTATCTTTGGGATCTGCCTACTGGCGGCGAAACTGCTGTACTGGTTCCTCGATAGCGTCGGGCTGATTCATAAGCGGGCTAAACCGCTGACGCAACCTCAAGTCTGATAAGGGTGTACATGACTGAGACTACATCCGCGCCGTTGTACCTGCTGAGAGGGTTGCAACTCATTGGTTGGCGCGATATGCAACATGCTCTGGACTATCTGTATGCCGATGGCGAGATCCGTACGGGTACGCTGGTGGCGATTAATGCAGAGAAGATGCTGGCGGTAGAGGATAACCCCGAAGTTCGGGCGCTGATCGAAGCCGCAGAGTTTAAATATGCTGACGGCATCAGCGTGGTGCGCTCATTACGTAAAAAATACCCTCAGGCGCAGGTATCGCGCGTCGCCGGGGCTGATTTATGGGAAGCGCTGATGGCGCGCGCTGGCGCTCAGGGAACGCCGGTATTTCTGATCGGCGGTAAGCCCGAAGTGCTGGCGCAGACGGAACAGCAGCTTCGTCAGCGCTGGAACGTAAACATCGTCGGCAGCCAGGACGGCTATTTCGCTGCTGACCAGCGTCAGGCGCTGTTTGAACGTATTCGCGATAGCGGGGCGAAGATCGTCACCGTGGCGATGGGGTCGCCGCGTCAGGAGATCCTGATGCGCGATTGCCGGGAAGTTTATCCGCAGGCGCTTTATATGGGCGTAGGCGGAACCTACGATGTCTTTACCGGTCATGTTCAGCGAGCGCCGAAGTTCTGGCAGGACCTGGGGCTGGAGTGGTTTTATCGCCTGGTTTCGCAGCCGAGCCGAATAAAAAGGCAGGCGCGTCTGCTGCGCTATTTACGCTGGTATTATACCGATAAGCTTTGATATTCCACTGCGAGCGGGCGGGTTTACCTGGATATTCTGTGTAATGTCTTCACTCGCCTGATACTTTATTTGCCATTTCCCTCAAATTCATTAACCATTCGCATGCTTAAAACGCGACGGTCAGGTTTACCGTCGCGCAGGCAGGGCTATTCGTTCATAAAAATAACCGGCATAAGCCCATCTCGCCTGGGATGCGCTTAAATCCGGAGCAGGGCAAACACAAGAGGCTATATGACTGAGAAAAAAGCGGAACTTCAGCGGGGACTGGAGGCGCGGCACATTGAGCTAATCGCCCTTGGCGGCACGATTGGCGTGGGACTATTTATGGGGGCGGCAAGTACGCTGAAGTGGGCCGGACCTTCGGTTCTGCTGGCGTATATTATCGCGGGGCTCTTCGTCTTCTTTATTATGCGTTCGATGGGCGAAATGCTGTTCCTCGAACCGGTTACCGGCTCGTTCGCTGTTTATGCGCACCGCTATATGAGCCCGTTTTTTGGCTATCTGACCGCCTGGTCCTACTGGTTTATGTGGATGGCGGTCGGGATATCGGAGATTACGGCGATCGGAGTCTATGTCCAGTTCTGGTTCCCGGAGATGGCGCAGTGGATACCGGCGCTTATCGCGGTTGGGCTGGTCGCGCTGGCGAATCTGGCGGCGGTACGTCTGTACGGCGAAATTGAATTCTGGTTTGCCATGATTAAAGTGACCACCATTATTGTCATGATCGTGGTGGGGCTGGGCGTCATCTTCTTTGGCTTTGGCAATGGCGGACACTCCATTGGCTTTAGCAATCTGACCGAGCACGGCGGTTTCTTTGCCGGCGGCTGGAAGGGCTTTCTGACGGCGCTATGCATCGTGGTCGCTTCCTATCAGGGCGTCGAGCTTATCGGGATCACCGCCGGTGAAGCGAAAAATCCGCAGGTCACTCTGCGTAGCGCGGTCGGCAAAGTGCTGTGGCGAATCCTGATTTTCTATGTCGGGGCGATTTTTGTGATCGTCACTATTTTCCCGTGGGATCAGATAGGCTCCAACGGCAGTCCGTTCGTGCTGACCTTTGCCAAAATCGGTATCACCGCAGCGGCAGGGATTATCAACTTTGTGGTGCTGACGGCGGCGCTTTCCGGTTGTAACAGCGGAATGTATAGCTGTGGACGGATGCTCTACGCGCTGGCAAAGAATCGCCAGCTGCCTGCGGCCATCGCCAGAGTTTCGCGTAACGGCGTGCCGTCGGCGGGCGTGGCGCTGTCGATCCTGATTCTGCTGGTCGGTTCGTGCCTGAACTACATTATTCCTAATCCACAGCGGGTATTTGTTTACGTCTACAGCGCCAGCGTGCTGCCGGGAATGGTGCCATGGTTCGTAATTCTGATTAGCCAGCTACGTTTTCGTCTGGTACATAAAGAAGCGATGGCCAGCCATCCTTTCCGCTCGCTGCTATTCCCGTGGGCAAACTATTTAACCATGGCGTTCCTGGTTTGCGTGCTGATAGGGATGGGATTTAACGACGATACGCGTATGTCGCTCTTTGTCGGAATTATTTTCCTCGCCGCCGTGACGCTTATTTATAAGGTATTTGGCCTTGGTCGACGCGGAAATGTTGATAATGTGGCGTAATAAGCAACAAAACGCACAAAGCATGAGCAAACGATAATTTTCTTTTAAAAGGCACTAGACAGCGGGGTAGGAAGTCCGTATTATCCGACCCCGCAACGGCGCTAAGCGCCCGTAGCTCAGCTGGATAGAGCGCTGCCCTCCGGAGGCAGAGGTCTCAGGTTCGAATCCTGTCGGGCGCACCATTTACCCGGTGCTGGAGCTGCGGTGGTTTCAATACCGCGTAAAAGATTTGCAGTGGTGGCTATAGCTCAGTTGGTAGAGCCCTGGATTGTGATTCCAGTTGTCGTGGGTTCGAATCCCATTAGCCACCCCATTATTTAGAAAGTTGTGAAATTGCGAAGGTGGCGGAATTGGTAGACGCGCTAGCTTCAGGTGTTAGTGTTCTTACGGACGTGGGGGTTCAAGTCCCCCCCCTCGCACCACGACTTTATAAAGAATTGAACTAAAAATTCAAAAAAGCAGTACATCGGCGAGTAGCGCAGCTTGGTAGCGCAACTGGTTTGGGACCAGTGGGTCGGAGGTTCGAATCCTCTCTCGCCGACCAATTTTGAACCCCGCTTCGGCGGGGTTTTTTGTTTTCTGATTCTGCAAAAAAACGTTTATCTCCCTGATATCGCAAACAATACTTCGTTAACCCTGACGTCATTTATTGTCCAGAATAGTCCCAATTCTTTGTTCAGATAGATGCATCTTCTCCAGATCCTGTGCGATAATAATCGGGTAGATGCTCATTCCATCTCTTATGTTCGCCTTAGTGCCTCATAAACTCAGGAATGATGCAGAGCCGTTTTACGGTGCTTATCGTCCACTGACAGATGTCGCATTTTATATGCTAAATCATTCATGATGTGTCGAGACGGCCAGCACGGGAATCCCCAGGAGCTTACAAAGGTAAGTGACTGGAGTGAGCGTGTGCAGCTAACGAAGAGACAGCGTGAAGGATGAAGCATATAGCCTCATCAAACACCATGGACACTACGTTGAGTGAAGCACCCAATTTGTTGTCAAACAGACCTGTTTTAACGCCTGCCCTGGTTTCAGAGCAGGCGTTTTTTTCTTTTCAGGGAGCGGGAAACGTTCCGGCGGGAGAGGAAGTGATTCTCGCCCCCGGCGGAGGCGAGAGTGACATTACTGCTGCGGATTGTTTTGCAGGGTTAACAGCAGGCCGTCGCGACGCATCGTCGCCGCTTCTTCCGGCTGATGCAGGCGGTCAAGAGTATCCGCCAGCCATGCGTAGTCAAACGCATCCGGGCGCTGCTTGAGGGCTGCGCGGAACGCGATGCTGGCCTCCTGCCACTCACCGTGGCGCATCAGCGATTGCCCCAGCGTACTCCACAGCAGCGGACGATCGCCGACCGTTTTAAGCTGCTGACGCAGCACTTTTTCCAGCTGCTCAGGGTTATTGGTTTTCAGCCGCGGAATCGGCATAACCAGACGGTCGTCATAGTGCTTTTTCAGACCTTCGATAATAATCTGCTGCGCGGTATCATGATCGTCGCTTTCGATAAGACGATTCGCCATCGCCACCTGTAGCGCCACCTGGCTGCGGGTTTTACGGCTCTGGCTTTTCCACCAGTCGCGCAAACCTTCGCTACCGCCGTCGGCCAGCGTTTTATCCATCAGACCAATCCACGCCAGCTGTTCCAGCTCAGCGCGATGCTCTTCATCGCTGACGTTGGCTTTCGCCATTGACGGAATGATATCCAACAGCGAATTCCAGGCGCCGGTACGGATGTAGGCCTGCTCGGCAAGGCGCAGAACCTCCGGATGACGCGGCGTGATCTCCAGCAGCCTGTCAATACCGTGGCGGGCGGCGTGGTTTTCATTACGCGCCAGCTGCAGACGTACGCGGGTTATTTCGACAGGGATCAGATCGTCACCGGCTAATTCAGCAGCGCGCTCCAGATGTTGGTTAGCGCGAGCTTCATCTCCACGCTGCTGGGCGGCTTCCGCTGCCAGCAGGTAGTTCACAACGGGCTGTTCAGCGTGATCGGCATTTTTCGCCATCAGCTTCTCAACCTGCTGGTAATCACCTTCCGCCAGCTTCAGCAGCGCCTGCTCGGTTTGCTTACGGGCGCGACGACGCTTACGGCCAACGAACCAGCCGCGGGTGTGTGCGCCGGTGCGGAAAATCCGCCGCAGTAGCCACTCAATGGCAAACAGTACCACCATGGTGAGGATCAGGATGATCGCAAGCCCGGTCACGCTGGTTTCAATATTGTAGTTATCGGTCTGGATTAGCACGTAGCCCTGATGACCCGCGATCATCGGCCCGACCACAATCCCGGCAAGCAGCAGCGCGAAGAGTAAGAGAATTTTCAACATGCGTTACTCTCCTTGTGGCGCAGGCGTTGGCGCGTGGGCTGCAGGTGCAGGGGCAGGTGCCGGCGCGCTGGTCTGGGGTTCAGCCGGCTGCGCCATCAGATTACGCACTCGCGTCTGCATTAGTTTCTCAAGCAGCGCCTGGCTTTGCAGGTTTTCCGGTACGTTCATGGTGATGCTTTGCTGGCTGAGCTTATCCACATCCTCAAGGAAGGCTTTGGTGGTGGCGTCTTCCGTGTCGTAGTAAGCGCGAACCCAGGTCGAGACGTTATCCAGAGCCTGTTTGTAGGTTTCTTCCTGATGGCGAGGGACGGCCTGCGCTGCGACCAGCAGACGGGAGCGAATATTTTCGCGCAGGTAGACGTCCTGGTTCGGCGCCAGCAGCGGCACGGCGGTTTCATCGCGGCGGCGAACGGTAATAAAGCTGTCCATAAAGTTCTGCCAGCTTTTTTGCAGGTTTACACGCCATTCGGTAATGGAGCTGGATAGCTCATCGCTATCGGAATCCATCGGCGTGTCGTCATCGTTGTTGTCCGCCAGACGGAGATTATCGATCTGGTTGGCGAGCTGGTTCACCTTCAGAATGATGCCGTCGTAGTCGACCTGACTCACGGCAGAAAGCGAGGCAATATCGTCGGTAATGGCGCGGCGCGCGGCGATCAGGCTCGGATCGTTCATATCGGCGAGGCTGGCGTCGGCGCTTTTCAGCAGCGCGGCAGCGGTCGTTACGTCCTGATCGCTCCACAGCTTACGTCCGGCCAGTTTCACGAGGAAATCCGCCTGCGCGAGCAGCCAGGTTTTTGCGTCGCTGCCGGAAATAACCGCAACCTTCTCCTGAACTTCTTCCAGCTTCTTCGCCAGAGCCTCCTGCTGACGCTGCGCTTCCGTCAACTGGTCGGCCTGCTGCTTAATAATGCCTTCGAGTTCGCTTTTTTGGCTTTCCTGGGCTTTTTGCAGCGCGGCGATCTGGCTGGATAGCCCGGCGCTGGCTTCGCTCTGGCGGGTTGCCTGGGTCTTCGTCAGGCCATAAAGACCTATGCCAGCGGCGAGGGCGATAGCAATAGCTATTGCGCTCAGCGCGAGGCTGGTTTTACTGCCGCCGTTTTTCTTTTCTACGTTATTTTCTGGCTGTGACGTCGTGTCCACGGCCTCCCTGGTCTCTTCAACCACGGCGGATTGATTCTGTTGTTCCGTCATTATGGCTTCCAATGTTGAGAGTTATTGTAATGCGCGTAGCAGCGCATCGTTGTCGGCGCTATCGGCAACCTGGATATCCTGCCAGCCCAATTCTCTGGCCTGCTCGGCCAGACGTTCACTGACAACTAAAATGCGACAGCTCAGGAGCCAACGTTCGCGATACCACTGTGGTATCAGCGTCCAGAGCTGCTGCAGCATCTCGCCGCTGGTAATGACCAGCGTAGAAATACCGCGAGACTGCCAGCGCATTGCTTCTTCTGCGCCATCATAGTGCCTTGCACTACGTTGATAACATTCACAAAAAGTGACATCAGCACCGCGTTCGCGAAGCGTGTCACCGAGTAATTCCCGCCCGCCGTTACCGCGCAGGATGAGCGCTCTTTTCCCCGCAATGTTTTGTAATTCAGGTAATTGTAGCAAGACTTCGCTGATTTCCCGATCTAACGGATAGCGAACATGACGATTGCTGACTTTATGCAGGGCCAGCGCGGTGGTGCGGCCAATGGCAAAATAGTCAGGCGCCGAAGGCCAGCGCAGCCTTTGCTGCTGGAGGCGAGAGTGGGCAAACTCAACGGCGTGCTGGGACAGTGCGAAGAGCAAATCGCCAGCCGCGAGGTTTTCCAGCTGGCCGCCCAGCTCAGGAAGCTGACGTCCAGGGGTAAATTCAATGAGCGGAAAGCTCCAGGCCACGCGCCCCAGCGCGCGCAGGCGGCTGACTAACTCTTCGCCTTGCGGCAGCGGACGGGTGACCAGGATACTCATTGTGGACCTTCTCCTGCATAGACGACGGCAAGTATGTCGCGAGCGCCGTTATTTAGAAGCTCTTCGGCAAGAGAGACGCCGAGCGTTTCTGCCTCTTCCGCACGGCCGCGCCGCTCGCCGCGCACCATTTGTGAGCCATCCGGCGCGCCAACCAGCGCGCGCAGCCATAGCTCACCGTCGATCAGTTCGGCATAGCTGCCGATTGGCACCTGACAGCCGCCTTCCAGCCGGGTGTTCATCGCCCGTTCAGCGCGTACGCGTATGGCCGTTTCCGTATGATTCAACGGGGCCAGTAGCGCTTTGGTCCATTCGTCGTCAAGGCGACACTCGATGCCGACCGCGCCCTGGCCAACGGCGGGCAGCGATTGCTCCGGCGATAGCGGTTGACGAATACGCGCCTCCAGGTTCAGGCGTTTAAGCCCTGCGGCGGCAAGAATAATGGCGTCATACTCGCCGCTATCAAGCTTGCCCAGACGCGTGCCTACGTTGCCGCGCAGGGAGCGGATCGTGAGATCCGGCCGCGCTGCGGCCAGCTGACACTGGCGGCGTAAACTTGATGTGCCAACGATGCTGCCGTGCGGCAATTCATCAATGGAAGCGTAGTGGTTTGAGACAAACGCATCGCGCGGATCTTCACGCTCGCAGATGGTCACCAGCCCAAGCCCTGTGGGAAACTCCACCGGTACGTCTTTCATCGAATGGACGGCGATGTCGGCGCGGCCTTCCAGCATCGCCAGCTCTAACTCTTTCACAAACAGACCCTTACCGCCCACTTTTGCAAGGGGCGTATCAAGGATCACGTCGCCGCGGGTGACCATAGGCACCAGTTCAACGGAAAGCCCCGGGTGGCAGGACTCCAGACGCTCTTTCACATAATGTGCCTGCCATAGCGCAAGCGGGCTTTGCCGTGTGGCAATTCTCAAAACTTTGTCTAACATGCTTGTTACCGTCATTGTCGACCACTAACCATCCTAACATTGTTGTCTTAGGGATGTTAGTTTTGTGGGGTTAAGGGTCGCGGCCATCTTTTTAGCCTTTCATGCGTTTGCGGGTTGCCGCAAACGTAGTGAAGAATTTACACGTAGTAAAGGGTGCTACACTTGTATGTAGCGCATCTTTCTTTACGGTCAATCAGCAAGGTGTTAGATTGATCACGTTTTAAACCATTTGTCAGTCAGCAGTTCACCACAACCACACCGACGACGAATGGTGACGGTTTTTGTTGAAATACTGAAACTCTCCGTACTATTGTACGTCGGGTTTTTGAACATCAGGCGATATGTCTTGTACCTCTATATTGAGACACTGAAACAGAGACTGGATGCCATCAACCAATTGCGCGTGGATCGCGCCCTTGCTGCCATGGGACCCGCTTTCCAGCAGGTTTACAGTCTACTGCCGACATTACTACATTATCATCATCCGCTGATGCCGGGTTACCTTGACGGTAACGTTCCCCGTGGCATTTGCCTCTACACGCCTGATGAAACCCAACGTCACTATCTTGATGAGCTCGAGCTCAACCGTGGCATGCTGGCCAAGGAGCCGCCGAAAGGCGAGCTGCCGATCACCGGCCTTTACTCTATGGGCAGCACATCTTCCGTCGGCCAAAGCTGTTCGTCTGACCTGGATATCTGGGTTTGCCACCAGTCCTGGCTTGACACTGAAGAGCGTCAGCTGCTGCAGCGTAAATGTAGCCTGCTGGAGAGCTGGGCGGCATCGCTGGGCGTCGAGGTCAGCTTCTTCCTGATCGACGAAAACCGCTTCCGTCATAACGAAAGCGGCAGCCTGGGCGGCGAAGACTGCGGCTCCACCCAGCATATCCTGCTGCTGGATGAGTTTTACCGTACCGCGGTGCGCCTTGCCGGCAAACGTATTCTGTGGAATATGGTGCCGTGCGATGAAGAAGAGCATTACGACGATTACGTCATGAGCCTCTACGCGCAGGGCGTACTGACGCCGAACGAATGGCTGGATCTCGGCGGCCTGAGTTCTCTGTCGGCCGAAGAGTACTTCGGCGCCAGCCTCTGGCAACTGTATAAAAGCATCGACTCGCCCTATAAGGCCGTGCTGAAAACGCTGCTGCTGGAAGCGTACTCCTGGGAGTACCCCAATAACCGCCTGCTGGCGAAAGATATCAAACAGCGCCTGCATGACGGTGAGATCGTTTCGTTTGGCCTCGATCCTTACTGCATGATGCTGGAGCGCGTGACGCTCTATCTGCAGGCCATCGAAGATGAAACGCGCCTCGATCTGGTGCGTCGATGTTTCTATTTAAAAGTCTGCGAGAAGCTGAGCCGCGAGCGCGCTTGCGTCGGCTGGCGTCGCGAAGTCGTCAGTCACCTGGTGAAAGAGTGGGGCTGGGATGAAAAGCGTCTGATGATGCTCGACAACCGGGCCAACTGGAAGATCGACGAAGTCCGTAAAGCGCACAACGAACTGCTTGATGCGATGATGCAGAGCTATCGCAACCTGATTCGTTTTGCGCGCCGCAATAACCTGAGCGTTTCCGCCAGCCCGCAGGATATTGGCGTGCTGACGCGTAAGCTGTACGCCGCCTTTGAAGCGCTGCCGGGGAAAGTCACCCTGGTAAACCCGCAAATTTCACCGGATCTGTCTGAGCCGAATCTGACCTTTATCCACGTGCCGCCGGGCCGCGCCAACCGCACCGGTTGGTATGTCTATAACCGGGCGCCGGACATGGAATCGATCATCAGCCATCAGCCGCTGGAATATAACCGTTATCTTAATAAGCTGGTGGCCTGGGCCTGGTTTAACGGCCTGTTGACGTCACGTACGCGCCTGTTTATTAAGGGCAACGGCATTGTCGATCTGGCGAAGCTGCAGGAGATGGTGGCCGATGTGGCGCATCACTTCCCGCTGCGCCTGCCTTCTCCGACGCCGAAAGCGCTGTACAGTCCGTGCGAAATCCGCCATCTGGCGATTATCGTCAACCTGGAATATGACCCGACGGCGGCCTTCCGCAATCAGGTGGTGCATTTTGACTTCCGCAAGCTGGATGTTTTCAGCTTCGGCGAAGAGCAAAAGTGCCTGATTGGCAGCATCGACCTGCTGTACCGCAACTCGTGGAACGAGGTGCGTACGCTGCACTTTAACGGCGAGCAGGCGATGATCGAAGCGCTGAAAACCATTCTTGGCAAGATGCACCAGGACGCCGCGCCGCCGGATAGCGTGGAGGTTTTCTGCTATAGCCAGCATCTGCGCGGTCTGATCCGCACTCGCGTACAGCAGCTGGTGTCTGAATGCGTTGAGCTGCGTCTTTCCAGCACCCGTCAGGATACCGGCCGCTTTAAAGCGCTACGCGTTTCCGGGCAGACCTGGGGGTTGTTCTTCGAGCGTCTTAACGTTTCGGTTCAGAAACTGGAAAACGCCATCGAATTCTATGGCGCGATTTCCCATAACAAATTGCACGGGCTGTCGGTGCAGGTGGAAACTAACCACGTCAGGCTGCCGCAGGTAGTGGACGGCTTTGCCAGCGAAGGGATTATTCAGTTCTTCTTCGAAGATGCGGATAACGATAACGGTTTTAACATCTATATCCTCGATGAGAGCAACCGCGCCGAGGTGTATCACCACTGCGAAGGTAGCAAAGAGGAGCTGGTGCGCGACGTCAGCCGCTTCTACTCTTCATCCCATGACCGCTTTACCTACGGTTCCAGCTTTATCAACTTTAACCTGCCGCAGTTTTATCAAATCGTCGACGTTGACGGTCGCGAGCAGGTGATTCCGTTCCGCAGCCAGGTGATTGCCGCCGCCACCGCTTCAGCCGGTCAGGATGCTGCCTCATCGCCGATGCTACAGCACTACTCCTGAGCCTGAACTGCGGGCCTTGAGGGTGTGATAGGTTTGAAATCTTCTACGGGTGGACTTGCCGGGGGCGCTGCGCTTGCCCGGGCTACAGGGCGATAGGGATTTTTGTAGCCCGGATAAGGCGTTAGCCGCAATCCGGGGAAATCGAATCACGCTCTCTTAGCGAAAACTCACCGCTTCACCGGCCTGCATGGTCGCCGCCTGTTCCAGCAGATCCCAGAAGGTTTCGCCGCTGCGGTCGCATACCCACTCGTCGCCTTTTAAGTCGAAATGGTAGCCGCCTTGTTTCGTTGCCAGCCACACCTGATGTAGCGGTTCCTGACGGTTGATAATAATCTTGCTGCCGTTTTCAAAACTGATAGTCAGTACGCCGCCGTTGATTTCACAGTCGATATCGCTGTCGCCGTCCCAGTCGTCAAGGCGTTCTTCGATGGTCATCCACAGGGTATCGGCCAGGCGATGGAATTCACTGTCGTTCATGGTTCTTTCCCGCTTTTTTGATAGTGGCGGCAGTATAGCGCGAAACAAAAGCGCGCGCAGTGGGATGCTAAACGCTTGCTTTTACGCCTTCTCCTGCGATGATAGAAAGCAGTAAGAATGAATCACGGGCAACTATCCATGAAAAACGTTTTCCCAGCGCTTGCCGTTTTATTAGCGGTTCTCAGCCTTAGCGGCTGTGGTCTGAAAGGGCCGCTTTACTTCCCGCCGGCGGATAAAACGGCGCCTCCGCCGACTAAGCCGGTTGATAGCGGTATCCAGAGCTCTACGCCGGATCGTAACGATCGCGGCGATAGCGGTGGCCCGACCCAGGTGAATTACTGACAGTTCCGCGCAGCTGGAGTAGAAAATGCAGTTCTCTAAAATGCATGGCCTGGGTAACGACTTTATGGTCGTTGACGCAGTAACGCAGAATGTTTTTTTCTCACCTGAACTGATCCGTCGTCTGGCGGATCGGCATCTTGGCGTGGGTTTCGATCAGCTGCTGGTGGTGGAGCCGCCTTACGATCCGGAGCTCGACTTCCACTATCGTATCTTCAATGCCGACGGTAGCGAAGTGGCGCAATGCGGCAACGGCGCGCGCTGTTTCGCCCGCTTTGTGCGTCTGAAAGGCCTGACCAATAAACGTGATATCCGCGTCAGTACCTCGAATGGCCGTATGGTATTAAGCGTCACGGAAGACGATCTGGTGCGTGTCAATATGGGTGAGCCAAACTTCGAACCGTCCCAGG
The DNA here is from genome assembly GCA_004027655.1 of Graphiurus murinus. Lineage (NCBI taxonomy): Eukaryota > Metazoa > Chordata > Mammalia > Rodentia > Gliridae > Graphiurus > Graphiurus murinus. The sequence goes on along the minus strand of PVLC010013318.1, from coordinate 21,183 downwards.
TGCCGTTCCGCGCCAACAAAGCGGAAAAGACCTATATTATGCGCGCCGCTGAACAGACAGTATTGTGCGGCGTGGTGTCGATGGGTAACCCGCACTGCGTTATCCAGGTTGATGATGTGGAAACCGCGACGGTGGAAACGCTCGGCCCGGTGATGGAAAACCACGAGCGCTTCCCGGAGCGGGCGAACATCGGCTTTATGCAGGTGATCAGCCGCTCTCATATTCGCCTGCGCGTGTATGAACGCGGTGCGGGGGAAACTCAGGCCTGCGGCAGCGGCGCCTGTGCGGCGGCGGCAGTCGGTATCCAGCAGGGATTACTGGGCGAGGAGGTCCGCGTGGAATTACCCGGCGGGCGTCTGGATATCGCCTGGAAAGGTCCGGGCCAACCGTTGTATATGACTGGCCCGGCGGCACATGTCTATGACGGATTTATTCATTTATGAAACAAGTCGGGGAAGAACAACAGGAACTTGCCAGCGAGCTAAACGATCGCGCAGTGGTGGACTATCTGTTGCAACATCCTGAATTCTTTATTCGTAATGCGGCGCTGGTGGAACACATGTCAGTGCCGCATCCGGTGCGTGGTTCGGTCTCGCTGGTGGAGTGGCACATGGCGCGGGCGCGGAACCATATCAACGTGCTGGAAGAAAATATGACGCTGCTGATGGAGCAGGCGACGGCTAACGAAAGCCTGTTTCAGCGCCTGTTTCACCTGCAAACGCGGCTGGCGGCGGCCGATAGCCTTGACGAAATGCTGAACCGCTTTCATCGCTGGGCGCGCGAGCTGGGTCTGGCGGGCGCCACGGTGCGCCTGTTTCCCGACCGCTGGCGGCTCGGCGCGCCTTCCAAATTCACCCATCTGGCGATAAGCCGTCAGGCGTTTGAGCCTATTCGCATTCAGCGTCTTGGACAACAGCGCCATTATCTTGGCGCTTTAAACGGCCCCGAGCTGCTGGTCGTGCTGCCGGAAGCTAAAGCCATCGGATCGGTGGCGATGTCGCTGCTGGGGGGAGACGACGCTCCCGGTGTGATGATATTCAGCAGTCGCGACCCCCAGCACTATCAGCAAGGGCAGGGAACGCAGCTATTGCAGGAAATCGCGTCGATGCTCCCGGGATTGCTGGAGCGCTGGATTGAACGCGCATGACCGACTCGCCTCTGTTTGCTCCCGTAGAACGCTTCTTACGCTATCTCGGCGTCGAGCGTCAGCTGAGCCCGATAACGCTGCTGAACTATCGCCGCCAGCTGGAAACGCTTATCGCGCTGGCGGATAGCGCCGGGCTGAAAAGATGGCAGCAGTGTGATGCCGCCCAGGTCCGTAGCCTGGCGGTGCGCAGCCGTCGTCAGGGGCTGGGGCCTGCCAGCCTGGCCTTACGTCTCTCCGCCTTACGCAGCTTCTTTGACTGGCTGGTGAGCCAGGGTGAACTGGCCGCGAATCCGGCGAAGGGGATTTCGGCGCCGAAAATACCCCGCCATCTACCGAAAAATATCGACGTCGACGACGTTAATCGGCTGCTGGATATCGATCTCAACGATCCGCTGGCGGTACGCGACAGGGCGATGCTGGAAGTGATGTACGGCGCGGGGTTGCGTCTTTCGGAGCTGGTGAATCTCGATATTAAGCACCTCGATCTGGAATCCGGCGAGGTGTGGGTGATGGGCAAAGGCAGCAAAGAGCGCCGCCTGCCGATTGGCCGCAATGCGGTGGTGTGGATTGAGCACTGGCTCGATCTGCGCGGACTGTTCGGTGCCGATGAGGACGCCCTGTTCTTATCTAAACTGGGGAAGCGAATTTCCGCGCGCAACGTGCAAAAGCGCTTTGCCGAATGGGGCATAAAGCAGGGGCTCAACAGCCACGTGCACCCGCATAAGCTGCGCCACTCCTTCGCGACCCATATGCTGGAGTCGAGCGGCGATCTGCGCGGGGTGCAGGAGCTGCTGGGCCATGCTAACCTTTCCACCACTCAAATCTATACCCATCTCGATTTTCAACACCTTGCGTCGGTGTACGATGCGGCACATCCGCGCGCCAAACGGGGGAAATGATGCGTTTTTACCGACCTCTGGGCCAGATTTCAGCATTGACGTTTGACCTGGACGATACCCTTTATGACAACCGCCCGGTGATTGACCGGACGCTGCATGAGTCGCTGAGCTTTGTGCGCAGCTACCACCCTTCTCTGAGCCAATTTGACGCCAGCGAGCTTAACCGGCTGCGCCAGACGCTGCTGGCGTCAGAGCCGGAAATTTACCACGATGTGACCGAATGGCGCCGCCGCGCGCTGGAGCTGGGGATGATCAACGCCGGGCTTTCAGCGACGCTGGCGAAAACGGGGGCCGATGAAGCGATGGCGAATTTCGCTCACTGGCGCAGCCTGATTGACGTTCCGCAGGAGACGCACGATACGCTGGCGCAGCTGGCGGAAAAGTGGCCGCTGGTGGCCATTACCAACGGCAACGCCCAGCCGGAACTCTTTGGCCTGAGCGACTACTTCCGCTTCGTGCTGCGCGCGGGCCCTGACGGGCGCTCTAAGCCCTTTGCCGATATGTATCATCTCGCAGCGGAGCGGCTGGAGCTTCCTCTGGGGCAGATTCTGCACGTCGGGGACGATCTGACGACCGATGTCGCAGGCGCTATTCGCTGCGGCATGCAGGCCTGTTGGATCAAACCGCAGGGCGCAGACCTGATGCGCGCCGCCGATGGCCGCCTGCTACCGCACATCGAAATTTCACGGTTGGCATCTCTGACCTCGCTGATATAATCGTCAGTAGTTCTGTATAAATTAACAGTAGCCCGGCGAGCCAAACGTTGCCGGGCGCCTCATTTCCGGCGGTGCCAATGGACGTTTCTTACCTGCTCGACAGCCTCAATGACAAACAGCGTGAAGCCGTTGCGGCATCACGTACTAATATGCTGGTTCTGGCAGGAGCGGGCAGCGGCAAGACGCGCGTCCTGGTACACCGCATCGCCTGGCTGCTGAGCGTTGAGAACTGTTCCCCTTACTCCATCATGGCGGTGACCTTTACCAACAAAGCGGCGGCGGAAATGCGTCATCGTATTGGTCAACTGATGGGCACCACTCAGGGCGGTATGTGGGTCGGCACTTTCCATGGTCTGGCGCACCGTCTACTGCGCGCTCATCACCTTGACGCCGGGCTGCCGCAGGACTTCCAGATCCTCGACAGCGAAGATCAGCTGCGCCTGCTTAAGCGCCTGATTAAGGCGATGAATCTCGATGAGAAGCAGTGGCCGCCGCGGCAGGCGATGTGGTACATCAACGGCCAGAAAGATGAAGGGCTGCGCCCGCACCATATTCAGAGCTACGGTAATCCGGTTGAGCAGACCTGGCAGAAGGTTTACCAGGCCTATCAGGAAGCCTGCGATCGCGCGGGGCTGGTAGACTTCGCCGAGCTGCTGCTGCGCGCCCACGAGCTGTGGCTTAACAAGCCGCATATCCTTCAGCACTACCGCGAGCGCTTTACCAATATCCTGGTGGATGAATTCCAGGATACCAACAATATTCAGTACGCGTGGATCCGACTGCTGGCGGGCGATACCGGTAAGGTGATGATCGTTGGCGATGACGATCAGTCGATTTATGGCTGGCGCGGCGCGCAGGTAGAAAACATCCAGCGCTTCCTCAATGACTTCCCCGGCGCGGAAACTATCCGTCTGGAGCAGAACTATCGCTCGACCAGCAATATCCTCAGCGCGGCGAACGCCCTGATTGAGAACAACAGCGGACGGCTGGGGAAAAAGCTGTGGACCGATGGCGCCGACGGCGAGCCGATTTCGCTCTACTGCGCGTTTAACGATCTTGATGAGGCGCGTTTCGTCGTCAATCGTATCAAAACCTGGCAGGAAAACGGCGGGGCGCTGGAGCAGTGCGCGATCTTGTATCGCAGCAACGCCCAATCGCGCGTGCTGGAAGAGGCGCTGCTGCAGGCCAGCATGCCTTATCGTATTTATGGCGGCATGCGCTTCTTCGAACGTCAGGAGATCAAAGATGCGCTCTCCTATCTGCGCCTGATTGCCAACCGTAACGACGATGCGGCGTTTGAGCGCGTGGTCAATACCCCGACGCGCGGCATTGGCGATCGCACGCTGGACGTGGTGCGCCAGACCTCGCGCGACCGGCAGCTGACGCTGTGGCAGTCCTGTCGCGAGCTGTTAAAAGAGAAAGTTCTCGCCGGGCGCGCTGCCAGCGCTCTGCAGCGTTTTATGGAACTTATTGACGCCATGGCGCAGGAGACAGCCGACATGCCGCTGCACGTGCAGACCGACCGGGTCATTAAAGATTCCGGCCTGCGCATGATGTACGAGCAGGAGAAAGGCGAGAAGGGCCAGACGCGTATCGAAAACTTAGAGGAGCTGGTGACGGCGACGCGCCAGTTTAGCTACAACGAAGAAGATGAAGATTTAATGCCGCTGCAGGCGTTCCTCTCGCATGCGGCGCTGGAAGCGGGAGAAGGGCAGGCGGACACCTGGCAGGATGCGGTACAGCTGATGACCCTGCACTCGGCGAAAGGGCTGGAGTTTCCGCAGGTATTTATCGTTGGCGTGGAAGAAGGGATGTTCCCGAGCCAGATGGCGCTTGATGAGGGCGGCCGCCTGGAGGAAGAACGCCGCCTGGCCTACGTCGGCGTGACTCGTGCCATGCAAAAACTCACGCTGACCTACGCGGAAACCCGTCGCCTGTACGGCAAAGAGGTTTATCATCGCCCCTCGCGCTTTATCGGCGAGCTGCCGGAGTCGTGCGTGGAAGAGGTGCGGCTGCGCGCCACGGTGAGCCGGCCGGTCAGCCATCAGCGCATGGGGACGCCGATGGCGGAAAACGACACCGGCTATAAGCTGGGCCAGCGCGTCCGCCACGCCAAATTCGGTGAAGGCACCATTGTGAACCTCGAAGGCAGCGGCGAACACAGTCGCCTGCAGGTTGCCTTTCAGGGGCAGGGGATCAAATGGCTGGTCGCGGCGTACGCCCGGCTGGAAACAGTGTAACAGTAAGAAAAATATCATTATTTTGTAATATTCTGCTACCTTTATACGTTAAGGAGCTTGATTTGCTCTTTAGCGTTCCGTTGCGTGTTGACGCCGTTTTTGCGCTGGCGTAACATGCGCGCACGATTACGCTAAGAGGACATTCGCCTTGGACACACCCAGTAGATGCTGGCTCAATTTCCTGCCCATCAGGAACAACTCCTAAGGCTATCCTCTTATGCTGATAGCCTTAGCGGTTGTCGGCGACCCGTTCTATTCCCGTCGCTCTGAGTCAGGCTTAATGGTCTGAAACCCAAATTGTTTCTGTGTGCCCACCGAACTGTCCGATAATTTTTTGCATTGGGAGTCCCGGTCATGCTGAGCGCATTTCAACTGGAAAACAATCGTTTAACGCGTCTGGAAGCCGACGAGATCAAGCACCTCGCCAGTTCGGTGTGGGTCGATCTGGTCGAGCCTGACGACGATGAACGAAGCCGTGTGCAAACGGAATTGGGCCAGAACCTGGCGACGCGCCCGGAGCTGGAAGACATCGAAGCGTCAGCGCGTTTCTTTGAGGATGAAGACGGTCTGCATATCCACTCATTTTTCTTTTTTGAAGATGCTGAGGATCACGCCGGTAACTCTACCGTGGCGTTTACTATCCGCGAAGGCCGTCTGTTCACCCTGCGCGAGCGGGAGCTGCCCGCTTTCCGCCTGTATCGCATGCGCGCCCGCAACCAGTCGATGGTGGACGGCAACGCCTACGAGCTACTGCTGGACCTGTTCGAAACCAAAATCGAGCAGCTGGCGGATGAAATCGAAAACATCTACAGCGATCTGGAAAAGCTTAGCCGGGTGATTATGGAAGGTCGTCAGGGCGATGATTACGACGAGGCGCTCTCTACGCTGGCGGAACAGGAAGATATCGGCTGGAAAGTCCGCCTGTGTCTGATGGATACCCAGCGCGCGCTGAACTTCCTCGTACGCAAGGCCCGTCTGCCGGCAGGGCAGCTGGAGCAGGCGCGTGAAATCCTGCGAGATATTGAATCCCTGCTGCCGCACAATGAATCGCTGTTCCAGAAGGTTAACTTCCTGATGCAGGCGGCGATGGGTTTTATCAACATCGAGCAGAACCGCATCATCAAGATCTTCTCGGTCGTCTCCGTCGTCTTCCTGCCGCCGACCCTGGTGGCTTCCAGCTATGGCATGAACTTTGAGTTTATGCCTGAGCTGCACTGGAGCTTTGGCTATCCCGGCGCGATTGTCTTTATGATGCTCGCTGGCCTGGCGCCGTATCTGTACTTTAAGCGTAAAAACTGGCTGTAAAAAAAGGAGCTTCGGCTCCTTTTTTGCGTACCGGTCTGGCTTTATGCCCTACGCGTACGACGTATTGTGTAAACCGCATCCATTACGAAAATCGCCAGCGCCACCCAGATAAAAGCAAAGGTCACCATCTTATCCGCTCCCGGCACCTCGCCGTAGAAGGTCACCGCCAGCAGGAACATCAGCGTTGGGCCGATATACTGGAAGAAGCCCAGCGTAGAAAGGCGCAGGCGGGTCGCCGCGCCGGTAAAGCACAGCAGCGGAATAGTGGTGACCACGCCCGCCGCCATCAGCAGCAGGTTCAGCGACCACGGGTTCTGCCCCATATGGCTGGTCGGGCTATCGGCTATACCAAACAGATAAATCGCGGCGACCGGCAGCAGCCAGAGCGTTTCAAACAGCATGCCGGTTTGTGCATCCACGGCGATCTTTTTACGTAGCAGACCATAAAAAGCGAAGCTGAACGCCAGGCCCAGCGCGATAATCGGCAACGAGCCAAAAGTCCAGAGCTGCACCAGAACGCCGCAGGCGGCCAGCAGCACCGCCAGCCACTGCATCCGACGAAAACGCTCCCCGAGGAAGATCATCCCCAGCAGAATATTCACCAGCGGGTTGATAAAGTAGCCCAAGCTGGCTTCCAGCATATGATGGTTATTGACCGCCCAGATAAACAGCAGCCAGTTACCGCCCACCAGCACGGCAGACAGGGCCAGCAGAAACACCTTCTTCGGCGTTTTCAGTAGCCTTTTGACCTGCGGCCACTGACGACTGATGCTGATTAGCGCGACCATAAAGAAGAAGGACCAGATCACGCGGTGAGTCAGAATTTCATCGGCGGGAACATAGTAGATAAGCTTGAAGTACGCTGGCGCGATACCCCAGATAAAATAGGCGGCCAGGGCCAGGAGAACCCCCACCCGCGTTTGTTTAGCGTCCATCGGTACAAATCCATTGCCAAAGAGAATGATGTTACTCGATTTAAGCCGATCAACCCACCATATACGTCGCCGTAGCGCTGGCGATATACACCTGCTCTTCGTTATGCAGTTCGACGCGGGCCACCGCCACCTTGTTACCGGCGCGCAGCAGGCTGCTGGTGGCGGTAAAGCGCTCCCCACGACCCGGACGCAGGTAGTCGACGCGCAGATCGATGGTGCCCATCCGCGACAGGCGCTGGCGCAGCTCTTCTTCATTGATGGTGTCGTAGCGAGTCAGGGTGCTGCCGACGCATACCAGCCCCGCCGCGACGTCCAGCGCTGAGGCAATCACTCCGCCATGTAAAATACTCTGCGCCCAGTTGCCGACCATCATTGGTTGGTTGTTGAAACTCAGCTGGGCGAACTCTTTTTCATAGCGCTCCAGCTCCAGCCCTAAGGCGCGATTAAAGGGCATGTGGTAGACGAAGATTTCTCCCACCAGCTTCAGGGCGGCGGCGGCGGTCAGTTCAGACATAACAACATTTCCATAGGTTAATGAAATGTTGATTTTATGCTTCTAAAATATTGATTTCTACTTTAAGAACGGATAACAGGTCAGAAGACGTATAAATAGGTAGAATGCTGCCTGGGTTAAACAGAAATAATAAATATCCATCCAGGAGAACAGCAATGCGTATCTCTTTGGCCTGCCTGCTGGCGCTTGTTGCGCTTCCGGCCGGCGTTCTGGCGCAGGACGCGCCGGTGAATAAACAGGTCCACCACACTCCGGCCGTTCGCGGGAGTATTATCGCCAACCTGTTACAGGACCATGATAATCCCTTCCTGCTCTATCCCTACGAGAGCAACTATCTGCTCTATACATGGACCAGCGATCTCAATAAAGAAGCGATTCGCAGCTACGACTGGGCTGAAAACGCGCGTAAAGACGAAGTGAAGTTCCAGCTTAGCCTGGCGTTTCCATTATGGCGCGGGATTTTGGGCGAGAATTCGCTGCTGGGCGCTTCTTATACGCAAAAATCCTGGTGGCAGCTCTCCAACAGCAAAGAGTCCGCGCCGTTTCGCGAAACCAACTACGAGCCGCAGCTGTTCCTCGGGTTTGCGACCGATTACTCATTTGCTGGCTGGACGCTGCGCGACGTTGAAATGGGTTATAACCACGACTCTAACGGTCGTTCCGATCCCACTTCCCGCAGCTGGAATCGCCTCTATACTCGACTGATGGCGCAAAATGGCAACTGGCTGGTCGAGGTGAAGCCCTGGTACGTGATTGGCAGCACCGACGATAACCCGGATATCACCAAATATATGGGTTATTACCGGCTGAAAGTGGGCTACCAGCTGGGCGACGCTATTCTCAGCGCTCAGGGGCAATATAACTGGAATACCGGCTACGGCGGCGCCGAGCTTGGGGTAAGCTATCCGATCACCAAACACGTGCGCGTCTATACTCAGGTCTATAGCGGTTATGGCGAGTCGCTTATCGATTATAACTTTAATCAAACCCGCGTCGGCGTCGGGCTGATGCTCAACGATCTGTTTTAATCGTTGCACTCTGGCTCTCAGGCGCTGAAAATAGCGCCTGTTTTCTTTTCAGGCATATGGGGTCAACGTGGCGCAGGCGGAAGTATTGAATCAGGAATCGCTGGCTAAGCAGGTTTTACAAGAGACCTTCGGCTACCAGCAGTTTCGCCCGGGCCAGGAAACCATTATCGATACGGCACTGGCCGGGCGCGATTGCCTGGTGGTGATGCCGACCGGCGGCGGCAAGTCGCTGTGTTATCAGGTGCCGGCGCTGGTGCTGGGCGGTCTGACCGTCGTGGTCTCGCCGCTCATCTCCTTGATGAAGGATCAGGTCGATCAGCTGCTGGCTAACGGCGTGGCGGCGGCGTGCCTGAATTCAACCCAGAGCCGGGAGCAGCAGCAGGAGGTGATGGCCGGCTGCCGCAGCGGGCAGATTCGCCTGCTGTATATCGCCCCGGAGCGCCTGATGCTGGATAACTTCCTCGAGCATCTTACGCACTGGAATCTGTCGATGGTGGCGGTGGATGAGGCGCACTGTATTTCCCAGTGGGGCCATGATTTCCGTCCGGAATACGCTGCGTTAGGGCAGCTGCGCCAGCGGATACCGCAAATCCCGTTTATGGCGCTGACCGCCACCGCCGATGACACCACGCGTCGCGACATTGTTCGCCTGCTGGGCCTGAGCGACCCGCTTATCCAGGTCAGCAGCTTCGACCGACCCAATATCCGCTACATGCTGATGGAGAAGTTTAAGCCGCTGGATCAGCTGATGCGCTACGTACAGGATCAGCGCGGCAAATCAGGCATTATCTACTGCAATAGCCGATCGAAAGTGGAGGATACCGCCGCACGCCTGCAAAGTCGCGGCATCAGCGCGGCGGCCTATCACGCCGGCCTGGAAAATCATATCCGCGCCGACGTACAGGAGAAATTCCAGCGCGACGACCTGCAAATCGTGGTGGCTACGGTAGCCTTCGGGATGGGGATCAACAAACCGAACGTCCGTTTTGTGGTGCATTTCGATATCCCCCGCAATATTGAATCCTATTACCAGGAGACCGGCCGCGCCGGGCGCGATGGGCTGCCTGCCGAGGCGATGCTGTTTTACGATCCGGCGGATATGGCGTGGCTCAGGCGCTGCCTTGAGGAGAAACCCGCCGGGCCGCTGCAGGACATTGAACGCCATAAGCTCAACGCGATGGGGGCTTTTGCCGAAGCGCAAACCTGCCGCCGCCTGGTGTTGCTCAACTACTTTGGCGAGGGGCGCCAGGAGCCGTGCGGCAACTGTGATATCTGCCTCGACCCGCCGAAACAGTACGACGGTTTAATGGACGCGCGGAAGGCGCTGTCGACGATTTACCGCGTCAACCAGCGCTTTGGTATGGGCTACGTGGTGGAAGTGCTGCGCGGCGCCAATAACCAGCGTATTCGCGATATGGGGCATGATAAGCTGCCGGTATACGGCATTGGGCGCGAGCAGAGCCATGAGCATTGGGTTAGCGTGATCCGCCAGCTGATCCATTTAGGCCTGGTCACGCAGAATATTGCCCAGCACTCTGCGCTACAGCTTACCGAGGCCGCGCGTCCGGTTCTGCGCGGCGACGTGACGCTACAGCTTGCCGTGCCGCGTATTGTGGCGCTGAAGCCAAAAGCGATGCAGAAATCCTTTGGCGGCAATTACGATCGTAAGCTTTTTGCCAAGCTGCGCAAACTGCGTAAGGCGATTGCCGACGAAGAGAATATCCCACCCTACGTCGTGTTTAACGATGCAACACTGATTGAAATGGCTGAGCAAACGCCGCTGACGGCCGGCGAGATGCTTAGCGTCAACGGCGTCGGCACGCGTAAGCTCGAGCGTTTTGGTAAAGAGTTTATGGCCCTGATCCGCGCGCACGTGGATGGCGATGATGAGTAGTCAGCCGGACGAAAAAGTGCAAATATAGTTTTCGTCCTGACTATTTTCCTGCGAGTTAATTATGTTGACGCTTTTCTTCACCGTCGCGCTGGTGCATATCATTGCGCTGATGAGTCCTGGCCCGGACTTTTTCTTTGTTTCGCAAACCGCCGTTAGCCGCTCTCGTAAGGAGGCGATGATGGGCGTGCTGGGTATCACCTGCGGGGTAATGGTATGGGCGGGCGTAGCGCTGCTCGGCCTGAACCTGATTATCGAGAAGATGGCCTGGCTGCATACCATTATTATGGTCGGCGGCGGCCTGTATCTGTGCTGGATGGGCTTCCAGATGCTGCGTGGCGCGCTGAAAAAAGGCGAAGCGGCGGCAGCGGTAGAGCCTCAGGTTGAGCTGGCGCGCAGCGGCCGGAGCTTTCTGAAAGGGCTGCTGACTAATCTGGCGAACCCAAAAGCGATTATCTATTTCGGCTCCGTGTTCTCGCTGTTCGTCGGCGATAGCGTCAGTTCTGGCGCGCGCTGGGGGATTTTTCTGCTGATCGTACTGGAGACGCTGGCCTGGTTCACGGTGGTTGCCAGCCTGTTCGCCCTGCCGGGCATGCGCCGTGGCTATCAGCGGATGGCGAAGTGGATCGACGGCATCGCCGGTACGCTATTCGCCGGCTTCGGTATTCATCTGATTATTTCACGCTAACCCTTCTGCGTCCCGCCCAGGAGGTTATGGGCGGGCCGGGTATTAATGATGGAGCTGCTGCAAATCGTCGGACGTGAGACCGGTCATTTCCATCACCGCAGTAGTATCAATACCCCGCTCGAGCATGGCCTTTGCGACGTTAAGTAGCGCAGCGCGTTTGCCCTCTTTTATGCCTTCCTCAAGCCACTTTTCTGCCAGAGTCATCAGTACACCTCCATGTTGCGGCACCCGCTGTGCCAGCTCATAGAATAGCGGCCGAACATCCTGCTCTTCTCCCGCCTGGGCCCTATATTTTATCAGTACGGTAATTTTTTGTTTATCTATACATCACGCGTGGCGGGCGGAGGCCAGCAGGGCGCCGACCAGCATAAACAGCGAACCAAAGACCTTATTCAGCGCCTTAATCTGTTTTGGCCCCTTGATCCATGCAGCGATACGCTGGGCCAGCGTGGCGTAGCCAATCATGACGATAATATCGACCACGATAGTGGTAACGCCAAGTACCAGATACTGCATTACCTGAGGCTGGTGCGGCACGATAAACTGCGGGAAGAGCGCGGCGAGAAATACGATGCTTTTCGGATTGGTCAGATTCACGAATACCGCGCGCTTAAAGAGTTTGCCGCGGGTCTGCGCTTTCGCAAGGGTATTCAGATCGAGAGAACCTGCGGCTCGCCACTGCTGAATGCCGAGCCAGATAAGATAAGCGGCGCCCGCCCATTTCAGGATTTCAAAAGCTAACAGCGATCGAGAGAAGAGCGTCCCCAGGCCGACGCCGACCAGCACGATGTGAATGCCGAGCCCGGTCTGTAGCCCGGCAATAGAGGCCGCCGCGCCGCGATAGCCGTGGTTAATAGAGGTGGTCATGGTATTTATTGCCCCGGAGCCCGGCGACAGGCTGAGAATAATAGATGTTAGCAGATAGGCAAACCACCACTCGAACGTCATGAGAAACTCCCTGATTGTCTGTTTTTATGCCACAATACGCTATTGTGTAAGCATTGTGTGATGCACGACAAAAAAACGATTTTCAGCGGTTATCAGGGGTGTAAGCCCGATGTTTTTGCAGCAAAAGGACTGGGAAACACGAGAAAACGCGTTTGCGGCTTTTACCATGGGGCCACTAACCGATTTCTGGCGTCAGCGGGAAGAGGCTGAATTTACGGGCGTGGATGACGTTCCGGTGCGCTTTGTGCGCTTCTGCGCCAAAAGTCACGACCGGGTCGTGGTGATCTGTCCGGGTCGTATTGAAAGCTACGTTAAGTACGCCGAACTGGCTTACGATCTTTTCCGCAGCGGCTTTGACGTGATGATTATCGATCATCGCGGCCAGGGGCGTTCCGGGCGCATGCTTTCCGATACCCACCGCGGGCACGTCGTAAATTTCAGCGATTACGTTGACGATCTCGCCGCTTTCTGGCAACAACATGTCGTGCCGGGGCACTGGCGGAAACGGTTTATTCTTGCCCATTCCATGGGTGGCGCTATTGCGACGCTATTTTTGCAGCGCCACCACCAGCATTGCGACGCGATGGCGCTCTGCGCGCCGATGTTCGGCATTGTTATGCGCCTGCCTGACTGGATGGTGCGCCACATTCTCGATTGGGCTGAGGGCCATCAGCGCATTCGTGAAGAGTATGCCCTCGGTACCGGCCGCTGGCGGGCGCTGCCCTTTGCGGTCAACGTACTGACGCACAGCCGTCAACGCTATCGTCGCAACCTGCGTTTTTACGCCGATGAGCCGCAGCTGCGGGTCGGCGGGCCAACGTTCCATTGGGTGCGCGAGGGGATCCTTGCGGGCGAAGAGGTGCTGGCCGGCGCGGAAAAAGACGTTACGCCAACATTATTGCTCCAGGCGGAAGAAGAGCGTGTAGTCGATAACCGTATGCACGATCGCTACTGTGAACTTCGCGCCGCAGGCGGCCATCCCTGCGAAGGGAATAAGCCGTTTGTCATAGAAGGGGCATACCATGAGATCCTTTTTGAAAAGGACGCCATGCGCTCGGTCGCGCTAAACGCTATCGTCGATTTTTTTGCTCGACATACTTAATCCGGCGAAACGCTCGTCGCCCTGTTTAGAGGTTAAAATTTTTATGTACCAGGTTGTTGCGTCTGACTTAGATGGCACGCTGCTTTCTCCCGATCACTGCTTAACCCCCTACGCCAAAGAGACGCTGAAACTGCTTACCGCACGCGGTATCAATTTCGTGTTCGCGACCGGCCGCCACTACATCGATGTTGGGCAAATTCGCGATAATCTCGGCATTAAATCCTATATGATCACCTCTAACGGCGCCCGCGTACATGATAGCGACGGGAAGCAGATCTTCGCTCATAACCTTGATCGCGATATCGCCGCTGACCTGTTCGAGATGATGCGAAACGATCCGGCGATCGTAACCAACGTTTATCGTGAAGATGAGTGGTATATGAACCGCCACCGTCCGGAAGAGATGCGCTTCTTCAAAGAGGCAGTGTTTAACTACAAGCTGTACGAGCCGGGCGAGCTGGACCCGGAAGGGATCAGCAAAGTCTTTTTCACCTGCGATAAGCATGAGCATCTGCTGCCGCTGGAGCAGGCGATCAATGCCCGCTGGGGCGATCGGGTGAACGTGAGCTTCTCTACCGTCACCTGCCTCGAAGTGATGGCGGGCGGCGTGTCGAAAGGCCATGCGCTGGAGGCCGTGGCGAAAATGCTCGGCTATAGCCTGAAAGAGTGTATCGCCTTCGGCGACGGTATGAACGATGCGGAAATGCTGTCAATGGCGGGCAAGGGCTGCATTATGGCCGACGCGCACCAGCGCCTGAAGGACCTGCATCCAGAGCTGGAAGTGATCGGCAGCAACGCTGATGACGCCGTACCCCACTATCTGCGTAAACTCTATCTCGACGAAAAAAGCTTGACGACTGAGTAATAATTAAACAGTTGTCAACCTGTCACTTCGCTACAATGAGTGTTCTTTACTCTATGAGACATTCATTGTGGCGCTACTGATAATCACCACGATTCTGTGGGCCTTCTCTTTTAGCCTCTATGGCGAATACCTTGCAGGTCACGTCGACAGTTATTTCGCGGTGCTGGCGCGCGTTGGTCTGGCGGCGCTGGTCTTTTTACCTTTCCTGCGCACCCGCGGGCAAAGCCTGTCAACCATCGGCCTGTATATGCTGGTGGGGGCGATGCAGCTCGGCATTATGTATATGCTGAGTTTCCAGGCCTATCTGTACCTGACGGTATCTGAACTCCTGCTGTTTACCGTCCTGACGCCGCTCTATATCACGCTGATTTATGATGTAATGAGCCGCCGCCGCCTGCGCTGGGGCTACGCCTGCAGCGCGCTGCTGGCGGTGATCGGCGCGGGTATTATTCGCTACGACCAGGTGACAAATCATTTCTGGACCGGTTTGATCCTGGTGCAGCTCTCCAATATCAGCTTCGCGATTGGCATGGTGGGCTACAAGCGCCTGATGGAAACGCGTCCGATGCCGCAGCATAATGCCTTCGCCTGGTTCTATGTCGGGGCGTTTCTGGTGGCGGCGGTTGCCTGGTCGATACTGGGCAATGCGCAGAAAATGCCGGAAACTTCTCTACAGTGGGGCATTCTGGTGTTCCTTGGCGTGGCGGCATCGGGGATCGGCTACTTCATGTGGAACTACGGCGCCACCCAGGTGGATGCCGGTACGCTCGGCATCATGAACAATATGCACGTACCTGCCGGGCTGCTGGTGAATCTTGCTATCTGGCAGGAGCAGCCCCGTTGGCCAAGTTTTATTACGGGAGCTCTGGTGATCCTGGCCTCGCTGTGGGTCCATCGACGCTGGGTCGCTCCGCACTCCGCACAAACGGTAAATGGTCGCAAGCGTGGTTCCGCGCTGAGCGAATAAACGCCTCGGTCACCGGCTGGCGCTGTTCGCCGTCGCGTACCGCGGCGTATAGCCGGCTCCACAGTCCCTCGCCCAGGGTTTTGGTCACCACCAGACCCTGGCGCTCAAAGCTTTCCACAACCCAGTGCGGCAGGGCGGCGATGCCCATCCGCGCCGCCACCATCTGAATTAACAGCAGCGTATTGTCGACGCTCTTCAGCTGCGGGCTGATCCCCGCAGGCTGCAGGAAGTGACGCCAGATATCCAGACGAGCGCGCTGGACCGGGTAAATCAGCAGCATCTCGGTTGCTAAATCCTCAGGCGCAATGCGCGTCTTTGTCGCCAGCGGATGATCCGGCGCCATCACCAGACGCACTTCGAAATCAAACATTGGCGAATAGTGCAGACCGCTGCGCGGCAGGATATCGGAGGTCATGACCAGATCCAGCTCACCCTGCTGCAGGCCCGGCTGCGGGTCGAAGATCACGCCGGACTGAAAGTCCACTTCCACATGCGGCCAGCGGGCGCGGAAGCTCTCCAGCGCCGGCGTGAGCCATTGTATACAGCTATGGCATTCGATGGCGATACGCAGACGAGTTTGCTGCGGCTCATTGCAATCCTGCAGGGCGCGGCTGATTTGCGGCAGCACCTGGTTGGCCAGCTGGAGCAGGATTTCACCCTGCGGCGTAAAGCGCAGCGGCTGACTTTTACGCACAAACAGACGGAAGCCAAGGCGCTGTTCCAGATCGCTGAACTGGTGGGACAAGGCGGATTGAGTCTGGTGCAGGGCCGCTGCTGCGCCTGCCAGCGAACCGCTGTTCCGCAACGCCTGGAGCGTTTTCAGGTGTTTAATTTCGATCATGAAAGTCCTTCACTTCGCCATGAATAATTTGCGCTTGAGGAATATACAGTAACTGCCAATTATGGATGTGTAAACATCTGGACGGCTAAATCCTTTATCTTTCGAATTTATGGTGCGTTGGCTGCACTTCCTCACCCCAGTCACTTACTTCAGTAAGCTTCTGGTGATGAGCAAGTTTGCCGCCTTCCCTAAATCCGAAATCTTTCGGATTGCAATTATGAGGCTCAAAAAATGACAATTATTAATCACACCCTCGGTTTCCCTCGCGTTGGCCTGCGTCGCGAGCTGAAGAAAGCGCAAGAAAGCTATTGGGCGGGCAATATCAGCCGCGAAGAACTGCTGGCCGTTGGCCGGGAACTGCGCGCTCGCCACTGGGAACAGCAAAAGCAGGCGGGCGTTGATCTGCTGCCGGTTGGCGATTTCGCCTGGTACGACCATGTTCTGACCACCAGCCTGTGGCTTGGCAACGTGCCGGCTCGTCATCAGAACAAAGACGGCTCCGTTGATATCGATACTCTGTTTCGCATGGGTCGCGGCCGCGCGCCGACCGGCGAACCGGCCGCGGCGGCGGAAATGACCAAATGGTTTAACACTAACTACCACTACATGGTGCCGGAATTCGTGAAGGGCCAGCAGTTCAAACTGAGCTGGAACCAGCTGTTGGATGAGGTGGACGAAGCGCTGGCGCTGGGCCACAAAGTGAAGCCCGTCCTGCTTGGGCCAGTCACCTATCTGTGGCTTGGTAAGGTGAAAGGCGAGTCGTTCGATCGTCTGAACCTGCTGCACGATATTCTGCCGGTTTACCAGCAGGTGCTGGCGGAGCTGGCAAAACGCGGCATTGAGTGGGTGCAGATTGATGAACCGGCGCTGGTGCTCGAGCTGCCGCAGACGTGGCTGGACGCTTTCAAACCGGCTTATGAGGCGCTTAATGGCCAGGTTAAGCTACTGTTGACCACCTACTTTGAAGGCATTACCGATAACCTCGACACCATTACCGCGCTGCCGGTGCAGGGTTTGCATGTGGATCTGGTCCATGGCCAGGATGATGTCGTCGAACTGCATAAGCGCCTGCCTGCCGACTGGCTGCTCTCCGCGGGCCTGATCAACGGTCGCAACGTCTGGCGCGCCGATCTGAGCGAAAAATACGCGCAGGTTAAAGGGATTGTCGGCAAACGCGAGCTGTGGGTCGCCTCTTCCTGCTCCCTGCTGCACAGCCCGATCGATTTGAGCGTGGAAACGCGGCTTGATGCCGAAGTGAAGAGCTGGTTTGCCTTCGCCCTGCAAAAATGCCAGGAACTGGCGCTGCTGCGCGATGCGCTGAACAGCGGCGACACCGCTGCGATTGCTGACTGGAGCGCACCGATCCGGGCCCGTCGCTATTCAACCCGCGTGCATAACGCGGCGGTAGAGAAGCGTCTGGCAGCCATAACCGCTCAGGACAGTCAGCGTCAAAGCGGCTACGAAGTTCGCGCCGAAGCGCAGCGCGCCCGCTTTAAGCTGCCGGCCTGGCCGACCACCACCATCGGTTCTTTCCCGCAGACTCCCGAGATCCGCGGCCTGCGTCTGGACTTCAAAAAAGGCCATCTCGACGCTAACCGCTACCGCACCGGCATCGCTGAACACATCAAGCAGGCGATCGTCGAGCAGGAGCGGCTGGGGCTGGACGTGCTGGTACACGGTGAGGCCGAACGTAACGACATGGTGGAATATTTTGGCGAACATCTGGACGGCTTTATCTTCACCCAGAACGGCTGGGTACAGAGCTACGGTTCCCGCTGCGTTAAGCCGCCGGTGGTGATTGGCGACGTCAGCCGTCCGGAGGCGATCACCGTCGAGTGGGCAAAATACGCACAGTCGCTGACCGACAAACCGGTAAAAGGCATGTTGACCGGTCCTGTGACCATTCTTTGCTGGTCCTTCCCGCGCGAGGACGTCAGCCGTGAAACGATTGCGAAACAGATTGCCCTGGCGCTGCGCGACGAAGTGGCGGATCTGGAAGCCGCCGGTATCGGCATCATCCAGATTGACGAACCGGCGCTGCGCGAAGGGCTACCGCTGAAACGTAGCGACTGGGAGGACTATCTGGCGTGGGGTGTGGAAGCTTTTCGCATCAATGCCGCGGTGGCGAAAGATGACACCCAGATCCATACCCATATGTGCTATTGCGAGTTCAACGACATCATGGACTCTATCGCCGCGCTGGATGCGGACGTGATTACCATCGAAACCTCGCGCTCTGATATGGAGCTGCTGGAGTCGTTTGAAGAGTTCGACTATCCGAATGAAATCGGGCCGGGGGTGTACGATATTCACTCGCCGAACGTCCCAGACGTGGAGTGGATCGAGGCGCTGCTGAAGAAAGCCGCGCAGCGCATCCCGGCAGAGCGCCTGTGGGTAAACCCGGACTGCGGCCTGAAAACCCGCGGCTGGGCGGAAACCCGTGCTGCGCTGGCCAACATGGTTAAAGCCGCGCAGAACCTGCGTCAGGCATAGTATAACCACGCTTTCCGGTGTCCGGATGACAGCATAATAACCCCTGAGCCACTCAGTGCTCTTTCCCCCGGTGGGGGCTACGGATCGCCGCCGCCTGCGGGCCGGTAGCCCGGGTAAGCACAGCGCAACCCGGCGAATGTGCTTATCCTGACCACTCTCTGCTCAAGGAGGCTTCGGCCTCCTTTTTTGTTCTTCCCTGCCAAAAATCGATCGCTGGTGCGCCTT
Organism: Graphiurus murinus; assembly: GCA_004027655.1. Lineage (NCBI taxonomy): Eukaryota > Metazoa > Chordata > Mammalia > Rodentia > Gliridae > Graphiurus > Graphiurus murinus. Next base: position 2,379 of record PVLC010013318.1, on the reverse strand, counting down.
TATGACGATCCTCACAAACATAATAACATTATATTGTTATAACAATTGCCAGTAAAATAATAAAGGAACCTCTGTATGGACTACAACCAGGTGGCAAACGCGATTGTGGGGCACTGTGGCGGCTTAGCTAATTTTCTGCATGTGACCAACTGTATGACGCGCGTACGAATGACGATAAGCAATCAAACACGAGTCAATATCGCCGCGCTTAAAAGCATTGAAGGCGTACTCGGGGTCGTTGAGGACGATACCCTGCAGGTTATTGTCGGGCCGGGAAAATCGTCGAAGGTCGCAAATGTGATTAACGATCTGCTTAAGGGCCAGCCTGCGGACGCTACTCCGTTAAGCAACGTTGAGCAAAAAGCTCAGCTGGCGCGGGAAAAGGCGAAAAAACAGACCCGCACCAAAGTTATCCTTAAGCATATTGCCAATATTTTTGTGCCGATCCTGCCATCGTTGATTGCCGCCGGTATCCTGATGGGAATTAATAACGTGCTGGTGAACTCAGCCGCTTCCTGGGCGCTGGCGCATCATGTGGCGGCGCCGGGAGACCTGTCGCCTACCCAGGCGGTGCTCGATCAACGGCATATGCTCGGCATCAGCCAGTTCCTTGATATCGTCTCTAAAGCGCTGTTCGGCTTCCTCGCCATTTATACCGGCGTGACGGCGGCGAAGGAGTTTGACGGAAACGCGGTGATGGGCGGCCTGCTGGGGGCGATCACCATCGTGCCGCAGATTACCGCGCTGGGGCTGATCCCGGGGCAGGGCGGGCTGATTGGCGTCATTCTTTGCGCCTGGCTAATGTGCCTGCTGGAAAAACGGGTGCGGCGCTTTGTCCCGGATATTGTTGATGTTGTGGTCACGCCAACTATCGTGTTGGTGGTGATGGCAGCGGCGCTGCTGCTGGTGATTATGCCCGTGGCGGGCGTCATTTCTAACGGTATTCTGCACGGGCTAAACGGCCTGCTCTCTACCGGCGGCATTGCGGCTGGGTTTGTCCTCTCCGCGCTTTTCCCCTTCCTGATTTCGCTTGGTCTGCATCACGGCCTGTTCCCTATTCATCTGGAGATGATTAACGCGACCGGCCACGCGCCGCTCTTTGCCATCCAGATTATGTCCAACGCCGGGATGGTGGGTGCCGCGACGGCGGTGCTGCTGCTGACGCGCGACCCGATGATGAAGAAAATCGCTAAAGGGGCGATCCCGACCTCCATTCTGGCGGTGGGTGAACCGACCATTTTCGGCGTCAATATTCCGGCAGGATTTGCCTTTATAACCGGCTCCATCGGCGCTGGTTTCGGCGGAATGATGGTGGTGCTGCTGGGCGTCTCAACCAACGGCGTTGGCGCCGCCGGGCTGTCCGCGCTGCCGCTCATCGCCGACGGCAAATATTTGCAGTACATCATCTCATGGTTAACCGGCTGCGCTGCAGCCTTCGTGCTGACCTATATCGTCGGCAAAGTACGCGGTTACGATAAAGAAACGGCGTGAAGGAAGAGTGAAGGAGTAAAGCATGAAAGCGATAATGTTGATGTTTGATTCGCTGAATAAGCGCCTGCTGTCGGCCTACGGCAGCGACAGGGCGATCACGCCGAATTTCCAGCGGCTGAGGGAGCGTACGGTTCGTTTTGACAACGGCTATGTCGGCAGCATGCCCTGCATGCCCGCACGCCGGGAGCTGCATACCGGACGCTATAACTTTTTACATCGCGGCTGGTCGCCAATCGAGCCGTTCGATGATTCGGTTCCCGAGCTGCTGAAGAAGAACGGTATTCACACCCACCTGGTGACGGATCACAAACACTACTGGCGCGACGGCGGAGCGACCTATCACTCTCGCTACAGCACCTACGAGTTTGTGCGCGGTCAGGAGGGCGATGCCTGGAAAGGGGTGGTGGATAAGCCGCAATATCGCTACGAATCCGGCGAGCCGGAGGAGATCAAACAGCGGCGGATCGCCAGCCGGATTCAGCATCAGATCAACGTGCAGTTTATGCAGAACGAAGAGGATCATCATCTGGCGAAGACGATCGGCAAAGGGCTGGGGTTTATCGACGCCAACCATGCCAGCGATAACTGGTTTCTGCAGCTGGAGTGTTTCGACCCGCATGAGCCGTTTTTCGTGCCGGAAAAATATCTCAAGATGTACGGCATTGACGATCCTGCGCAGTTCGACGGCTGGCCGCCTTACTACTTCGTCACCGAAAGCGACGAACGCAAGAGCATGATCCAGAAATACTATATGGCGCTGCTGACGATGGTGGATGCGTACGTCGGTAAGGTGCTGGACTATATGGATCGTTACGATCTCTGGCGCGACACGATGCTGATCGTCAACACCGACCACGGTTTTTTGCTCGGCGAGCACGAGTGGTGGGG
>PVLC010013317.1:0-42006 GCA_004027655.1 Graphiurus murinus | reverse complement strand
GTTGTTTCTTTGTATTATGGTACAGTGATGGGCATGTACTTCCGCCCTGTGACCAGTTATAGCCTAAAGGATGCAGTGATAACTGTGATGTACATGGCAGTGACCCCCATGTTAAATCCTTTCATTTACAGTCTGAGAAACCGGGACATGAAGGCTGCTCTGTGGAAACTCTTCCACAATAGACCCTCTTAATGACCAATGGGAGATCATACTGTATATACTGTGCCTGGTTCCCAGAGAGAAATATGAAGTGCCAAAGAGAGACAAGGAGAGCTTAGGGAATTCCTAGAAGAACCAACTCCAGACCAACTAACTGATGAATTGAACTCCCATTCTTCCTCTACTTTGAGTGAGAGGAGGGAAGCTGACTGCCCCTACATCACATCCTGCACTAATCATGATAATTCATGTGTATAAAAACTATTGTGCCCATCTGTCAAGTCATTAGCTCAAACATCTCCCCTTGATGTCCAGCATGGGGTCCTGAATTAGTATTAACACAGTAATTTAAATTACTTCATGTTTCACTACCCCAGTAATGACTAACTTTGGAAGAGACTATATAGCTATGAAATGTTAACCAAGCTCGTTTAGGGTCATTCAGGAAACAGAAATCATGAAGGATCTAGATTCAAAGGTGTATCTTGAAAGGGACTAACAGGAGAAATTGCTGAGGTCGCCTAGAGATCATTAACTACATAAAGAATTTATTTCTGTCATGGCCGTCATCAGGACCTAGGGTCTTGGAGGAGGCCTGACCCCATATGCGATCCTCAAATCACTGAGAGGATCAGCTTGAGCAGCTGACGCTTGGAGAGGTGACCCGATTTTTCCTTATTCAGGAGTTGGAATCCTCAGTAGTATTTTGGGGGGAGGGAGCTGGTGTAGTTTCTACTCATTTTATCTCTTGGGTATGGAAATACTTGAGGAGGCCAGAATAGTTCCAAACTAATGGCCTCCAAATGTCTTTGGTCATTAGGATCAATCACCCCAGCAGTAGAGATAGCTCTTTTTTCTGAATGGCCCATCTTAAGTTTAAAAATGTAAATCACAAAAAAGGTCCCATTTTTGCTGTGTTTTTAAGGGTTTCTGTGACTGTTGTATAAGTACTAAATAAACCAGTACAATGAAGATGTAAAGTTTGGAGCAAAGTAAACACCATGGATCATAGTGGAGTTGATAAGCAAGGTTATGGAAGTAGATTGAATTATACCCCCCCCTCAAAAAAAAAAAAAAACCTTGTAGAAAGTCTAAATTTTAAGATAAAAGGATCATGAGGTGGGAGGGTTGGGAAGACACTTGTATCATCTAGACTTAATATCCCTCAAGTTAACTATATGTCCATCGAGGCACATAGGGTTATTGTCACAGGACTATTTCTTCTTTTTTTTTTTTTGCACTGCTGGGGATTGAACCCAAGGGTTCGGAGCTACACGCCCAACTATATTTTTTATTTGGCAACAGGGTCCTGCTAAGGTGCTGAGCACATTGCTAAATTGCAGAGGCTGGTAACAAACCTGCAATTCTCCTGTCTCAGTACTTGGAAAAGTACTTGAATCGCAGGCATGTGCCACCATTAACAGTGTCACAAAACTTTTGAGTGGATATCAGATAGTTATTTTTAAAAAGATGAAATAACCAAAAACAACAAAGTGATAAGTGCTCCAAGGAAAGTTTAAATGTGCTCAGAAGCCAGGTGTGGTGGCACACGCTTGTAATCCCAGTACTTGGGAGGCTGAGACAGGAGGATCCGGGTTCCAGGCCAGCCTCAGCTACTTAGTGAGGCTCTCTGCAACTTAGTGAGACCCTGTTTCAAAATAAAGAATAAAAAATAGGACTAGGGGTGTAGCTTGGAGGTAGAATGCCCTTGGGTTCAATCCTCAGTACCAAAAAAATAAAATAAATAAAATGTGCTGAGTGAAAGTAGCCATTTCAGTAAATATGAAATATACATTTGCATGTGGGTACATGCATTTAGTATATCACATATATTATTATTATTATTGTCTATTTTAATTTTCAAAATAGTATTATGGCATAGATGGCAAGAGCTGTAGATCTCAAGGAGCTACCTTGGGATTGCCTCCCCCAGGCCCTCTCACAAATTCATATATAGTCCTGCTATGGTCCCTGCTCAGCCCCTTTCTTCATGAAATTGAGCTCTAAGTATCAGTTCTCAGACCTCCCAAGTCAATTAGAACATAAAGAGCCTTAAATTCTGTCTCCTGTTCTGTAAGGACTGAAGACCCAGGGAATAAACTCCTCAACTTTAGCCAGCTGGACAAGTCACCAAGTCAGAAAATAATGCAATTGAATCCTTTATGTTCTGATTGACTTTCATCCTCCATAGTAGAAAAGTGAAGGCAGAAGGACTCTGGGAGTCACACAGAGCAGTGAGTAAGGTCTCGACATCCTAGGCACCCTCCCTCCCTACATCTCCATTTTCTCTCACACACATTATATAAGCTAAACTCTTGGTGTTTAAAGATAATATAACAATTTCTCAAATCTTCTAGGTTCTCTCTATTTTATCATAGGCCTATCAAAGGCCCTGCTGCACGGAATTCTCACAACTGCCAGAATGACTATGGTGACATGAGGAGGCTCGGCGAAGTTGTGTGCCTTCATAGAAGTCACATAGTTAGGGAACAACGAACAGAGGTGGAGCCCAAACTAGTCTTCCTATTGCATGTTTGGAGTCCTTTTTCATACTGCATATTGCCCCCCCAGTTTCACCCACCTGTATCCCGAAAGCCATTGAAATGCATGGACGTCCAGAATGTACTCTTATAGACTCCCAACACTGTTTCCCAAGTTTAAGATGAGAATCTCTGGGTGCTTACTGTTTTTTTTGTTTTGAAGCATCACAGGTGATCTCGGCACAGGGTAAACTGAGGAGGCTCTTGCATTGAGGGCGGGAAAGCAGAGGTATCAATTCCTCTGAAGGTGTTCCAGCTTCCCACAGTCTTGTCATCTGCCCCCTACTCTGCCGCTTATCAGGCAGATGTCCCAGAGAGCACTGAATTCCAGGGACCAGACTGTGGAAGGCAGTAGTCTCTAACAGGCTCTAAGAAGAAGGAAGACCTTTCTCTCCATGGCAGACACAGACTCGGTGGCCAACTGGTCCCAAGACTGAGGTCACTGCAGGGAGTCACTATGGTGTTCTTTTTCATCTTCAAGTCACTGGTGGGGTGGGGGTGGGGGTTGGAGTTGGAGTGGTCTCTAGGATGAGTCCATCTTTTGTGATTCTCTTTTGTTGTTTGCTTAGGTCTTGTGTGTGTGGGTGTGTGTGTGGGGTGGGAGGGTGCTGGGATCCAACCCAGGCCTTACAAAGTACACTCTCATCCTCTCTTTTGCTATTGGTTGTTTTTTTAAGTGGCAAGTAGCCTCCATTTTCCCAGACACAAGTTTCCAGGTTTTCTCCCTGTGGTAGGCTAATGCAAGGCCAACACACAGCACAGAACTACTAGTCGTGGCTCACCTCTGCCATCAAATCATACTGTGACACTGGGCAGGTACTCAGCTCAAAGCTGCACTTGGGCATTACACAAAATAATGAGCTCATTCGTTATGTAGAACTATATGAGAGTATAGGTAACAAACAGCAGAATCAGGAAGCAGTATATACAGCCTCTAGATCCTATCTAAAGGGTTAGTCTAGTTTCCCCTTGAATGCCCAAGGACCACCACATCGTTACTCCACAATTTGATGCCATCTTTTATAAAGAGACTTCACTCATCAGCTACTTCCCCTAAGAGCTTGAATTGGCTCTGGAATGCTCATCAGCCCACAGGCTCCTGCAGACTGACTGCCTTCTGTGATGGGTGTCCACTCCGTTCCCAGTCCCTTCTGCTGGCACAGCACTAAGTCTTAAGCCTCTCTCATCTTTCTCTCATCACCTGGACAATGCATATCCCCACATAAGGGAAGCCAGAAGAGTAAGTTCCTGTACTCTGGGCCTGACATAAATGAGTCACCATCTCAACATGCCGGGCCCTTCCTTGCAGTCACAGGGTAGAGGACTGAGGTTTCTCTGGACTGAATGAAGGGCAGAGGCAAGCCCAGGATGGAGAGCATTGGGACCCCTGTTCATCTCATCCTGAGAGCCAGGTTTCCCACTGGAAAAGGGTGGGAAATATCAGACATTGGCAGAATTGGTAAAGAACAGGACTCCCTTAGCCATCCCCATAACAGCGCCTGCAATTTACAATGAAGGCTTTAAGTTTGGGAAAGTGTTTCCACATTTTACAATGAAGCCACAATTTACAATGAAGTCCTTAAGTTTGGGAAAGTGTTTCAGCTCTTTCTTCAAAACCCTGGATGAGGTCGGCATGGTGTGGAATGTGGAGGGTAGCATCTACTAGTTGAGTGATTTGGAGAAACTCTTTAACCTTGTGAATCTTTCATCTATAAAGCAGGATAACGGCTTGCACACCTGTGGTTCTATTGCACTTAGCTATGTATACCACTTAACACATCGTCTGACTAAATGCAGGGTAGCAGTTTGATCAAAAAATCCTTGTATGTGTTAGAACCCAAACTTCTGACTCAAAAATCTCCTTCCACTATACCACTTATAGCAGATACCTTTGTGTTTTATCCTCCTGAGTTTTTGAATTTCCTGGAAGTGCATGCTAGTGTTTTTCCACAACTTTGAATTTTCCTAATCTTCGTTTGAATATTTTTGTATTCTCTCCTCTCCTTCTGGTCATCATATGTGTGTTGGCGTGCTTAGCTTTGTGAAACTGTTTTGATGCCTGCTTCGAGGTCATTTCTTATGAGGTTAATGTGATGTCAGGCCTAACTAAAAATGGATCAGACTTTCCTGCTGCTTTACATGCCTCATAAGTTTTGTTGGAATATGGACATTTTAGACAATTTATTATAGCATTTGGGGTGCCTGTCTCCATTCTGGGGCTGATTGTTATTTACCCATTTATTTGTTTAGTGCCCACAGACACCATGAACTGACAGCAGGAGTGGGGGGCTGTCTAGCTGTCTTTCCTTGACCGCACTCTCCGTCTAACTGTTCTGAGCTGATTACTCTGTTGATTCACAATCACCGGGGGCATAAATTGCAAAACAAACTAACTCAATCAGATCTGACTCCTTTGAAGGAATCTTTTTTCCCTGGACAGTCATTGGTACTTGCCCTGACTCAACAGAGCAGCTGTTTCTCTTCTGCACGCTAGCTTGCCTGCAGTCTAGACTGCAACAGCGTTAAATCCATGGATCTCCTCCTAACTGCCTCTCACCACAATCTCTGCTGTTATTGAAGGCACCTGAATTTCCCCATGCTCTGCTGCAACAAATACCTATTTTAGGGTTGATTCTAACCCCAGGCAAAAGCTCTGAAATAAAGCTCTAGTGCTGGGCATGTTAAAAATGAGCGTGACTAGAGAGACTCCCTCCCAGGACTGAACACTGGTAGAAGGTGGACAGCATCCTGGGGCCCTCTAAGCTTCCCTCTCCTGCTGTGGAACCACAAGCCCATGAGCCTGGTCAAGGGTGATCAGACCTCATCATCCTCAGAACTCTACGTAGGGGCTGAATAGAAGGCTCTGTGTTCTCAACTACACGAGTTCTCACTTAGCACTAGAAGTGGGTTTTTGAGGGCAGAATGAGAAATGCTGAAGTCCTGCTTCTCTTGGCTTCCCAAGAGAAATTCCCTACTGCTGTAACCCAGGGCAGAGTGAGCAGTGTGTTCTGGTTTGTAGCAGTCTGGAGAGGAAAGCTCTGGGGTGTAGCTTTGAGGTAAAATGCTCATGGGTTCAAACCCCAGTACCTCCCCTCTCCAAAAAAAGATATGGTGATACTGAGAATCCTTGTTTTCTTCCTGTTTTAAAAGGAATTCGTGCAATTTTCTTCCATTCAATATGTTGTTGGCTTTGGGTTTTTCCTTAGTTCTAGTTATGTACTGAATAACATGTATTGATTTGCATATTGAACCAGCCTTGCATCCCTAGAGTGAAATTAACTTGGTCTTTGTGTACAATTTTCTTGATGTGGTTTTGAATGCATATTACTAAGCATTTTGTTTAAAATTTTTTAAACCATGACCATCCATGATATTGGACTGTAATTTTCTTTTGTTGAGGGATCTTCATTTGGTTTTATTGTCGAGGTGATATTGACCTCATTGAAGGAGTTTGGAATGATTCCTTCTCTTTCAATTTCACCAAATAACTTGTAAATTATTTGGTTTAGTTCTTTTATATAGGTTTTGTGGAATTCTGATGGGAATCCATCTGGACCTGGGCTTTTCTTTGATGGAAGACTTTTTATTGCTGTTTATTTCTTTACTTACTTGTCGGTTTAGGTTTTCTACGTCTTCTGTTTTCTTGTCTCTTCCTCTTTTTGTGAGAGTTCTGTGTCTATTTGTTTTCCCTTTATATATATCCCCAAGCCTATTTCATATAACCAAACTTTTCATTTGTCCCCTAGAGCCTCTTTAACAGCACACAGTTCTCAGTCTGTACAGGCAAATAGGAGTCTCTGATTGGGATTTAATGCCCTGCAGACACCACCACTCCTCTGCTAGTTGTGAACCCGTAAGACTCTGCAGAATACTAACTTCCAGTCTTTGTGGATGATGGACCTAAGCTCAGCAGGGCCATCTTGCTGAGCTTTGATGGCTCAGGGACACCACTGCTGATCTGCTGGTTACAATCATGTGGAACACTATTACTGGAATGCCTGTACACCCGACTCAAACTCTGCTTGTGGAGAGAGCCTGTAGCTGTGATCACATGAACTCCTGCTGGCCCCTGGCTTCTCTGCTTTCAGGGCCCAAGTTCTTCAGAGAGATATTGTGCCATTCTGAGCTTGGGTGGCTCTGTTATTTAGCCCCAGGGACACTGCTGCTGCTCTGTGTGGCTGTGATCACTGAGACTTTGTTGGCTTCCAGGCTTGTGTTTGGACACAACAAACATAAGATTGGAAGCCTTCTGAGCCTGCAGTGCTGTTGGCTGAGTTATTTCAAGCTACAGACAGTGCTGTTAGCAGTCCTGTGGTGATTGCTGGGAATCCTGCAAGGGCACAGCAAACTGCTGACCTAGGTCCCTCCTGCCTTAATGCCCCTAGGGACTATCTGGTATGATTTTATAAGCCAGGCCCTTAGAAATAGAAAGATATGATGAAGGTCACAGAGTAATAACAGAAGGTGTGGGAAGGTCCTCCATCTCCTATTTCCACGAATCAAGTGTGTGTTTACCTCTCTGGAAAGCTAAACATCAAACCATTCACAACAGTTACTTTAAAAAATGAGATTGAGCCAGGTGTGGTGGTGCATGCTTGTAATCCCAGTACTTGAGAATCTGAGACCGGAGGATCCAGGTTCATGGCTAGTCTCAGCTACTTAGTGAGGCCCTTCACAACTTAGTGAGACCCTGTGTCAAACTTAAGAATAAAAAATAGGGCTGGGGGTGTAGCTCAGAGGTAGAATGCCCCTGGGTTCAATCCCCAGTACCCCCCCCCAAATGAGATTGTTATGATGATCTGTTAAAAGGCGGCATTGACATTCTAATATAGAATATTTGAACTTTTACAACATGAGGTATTTCATGCCTAATAAAAATTTTGAGTCTCAAGATTTCTAGTTTGGGATAAAAAAGAGAGGACAATTTTCAAAGGAAAGTTTCCTAGCATTCTTCTGGGAACTCAAGCTATAAGGGATCAAAGGGTCATTCTCCTTCTTATATGAACTTGTGAGCATGTACATCTGCTTGGTAAAGAGACGGCACAGTAACTTTAGTTGTAATTTGTCAAAGGGATTGCCTAGCGGCACCTACAAACTCATTGTCTAACTAGAGAAGTCTTTGGGAGACAATCATAATTATCCCCTGGAAAAAAAAAGTTCTCAACCTTAGGGAGGTAGAAGCAGTTCTGAACCACTTGTCCTGGTCCCTGGATTTCGAGTATTTTTCATTTTGTCCAAAAAGACAGAGAGAGGAAGGAGCATTTGAGACCTCAAGCCAGTGACCGTCTCCCTGTGAATACCCTCCTGACGGCGGCCTGCACATCGGGGTTCCTGAGGCTATAGATGATGGGGTTCAGCATGGGGCTAATGACAGTGTTGAGAATCCCAACAGCCTTATCCTTATCTGAAAGTTTGGCTGAATCTAGTCGCATGTAGTTAAAGATACCTGAACCATAGAATATGGCAACCACAATGAGGTGGGAACTGCAGGTGGAGAAGGCCTTCCTCCTGCCCTCTGCAGAGCGGATTCGTAGGACTGCAACTGCCACATGGATATAGGAAGTGACAATGAGAGCAATGGGGATCCCTGCCACAAAGAAACCTACAGCAAAGAGCAACAGCTCATTGAGTTGGGTACTGGAGCAGGAGAGCTGGAAGAGCTGGGGAAGGTCACAGTAGAAGTGATTTATCACATTGGGGCCACAGAAGTGGAGCGTGGATATGCCTACAGTGTGGGTAAACGCATTAGCAAACGCACAAGCCCAGGACACAGCGACCAACACCCTCTGGATTGTCTGGTTCATGCGGGTGCTGTAAGTGAGGGGCCTGCAGATGGCCAGGAATCGGTCGTAGGCCATGGCTGTCAACAGGAAGCAGTCCACGCCAGCCAACTGATGGAAGAAGAAGAGCTGTGCAAGGCAGGCTCCATATGGAATCGTGCGTTTGTGGGACAAGAGACGACTCAACATTGAAGGAATAGTGACACTGATGCATCCAACGTCCAGCACTGACAGGTTCCCCAGGAAGAAGTACATGGGGGTGTGGAGTTTGGTTTCTACCAAGATGGCAGCCACAATGCTGAGGTTGCCCCCGACTGTGGCCATGTAAGCAAAGAAGAAAACAACAAAGATTACTGGCCATAGCTCTGGCGTCTCCACCAAGCCCAGCAGGATGAATTCAGTGACTGTTGTTCCATTGGCCCCTGATTTGGGCTGCATGAATTCCTGCAAGGAGACATGCAAGGAGGAAAAAAATATTTCTTAGTTATGTATTAAAAGGAACAAATAAGGCATGTTTGGTGGGTAAGGCTGGGGGTGTAGTTGGTGGTAGAATGGCCCTGGGTTCAATCTGTAGTACCACAAAAAATAAAATAATAAAAATAAATAAATAAAGCACTGCAAAGATGTCCAGTGTTGTGAGAAGAAAAAAGGAATGCTTGCACACCATCAGTGAGAATGTAAATTAATACAGCTATTACATAATTTACATTCTTGTTTGTGTCCATCATCAGATGAATGGATAAAGAAAAGCATGGTACATATACACAATGGAATTCTAGCCAGCCTTAGAAAAAGAAGACATTATGCCATTGGTGACAACATAGATGATTCCGGACATTATGCTAAGTGAAATAAGCCAGGCACAGATGCTCTCACTTATCTCACTTATATGTGCAACCTAAAAACATTGAATATATAGAAGCAGAGAGTAGAAAGAGAGTAAGCTAGGGATGGGGAAAGGAAGAACATTAATCAGATGCCACAAAATTTCAATCAGACAAAATAAGCTTTAATGATCTACTAGAGGAATAAGCTGTAGCAATTTGTTGCACAGAATAGTAATAATAATAGATATGAATGCATTGCAAATTTCAAAATATCCTTAAATAGTAGATTTTAATTGTTTTACCGCAAGAAGTATGTGAGATGATGGATTTGTTAGATTTATTAAAGTATTCTACAGTGTAAACTAATAAAAAGATCATAATATACCCCACAAACATGTATAATTATGGTCAATTAAATTAAATAAAGCAATTATCCTAGTAGCAATATCTATGCTCATAAAGATGTTGAAAAAAGTTTTTAAAAAGACTTTATTGAGTAGAACATTCCTATGCCATATGACTTCTTGTGACATAGGAGAAGATTCAGCCTACAACTAACACCAAAGCTGAAATATCTTATGAAGAAAACTCATTAGAGAACAATGTTAGTCATATCTATAAAATAAAAATCCTAAAAATAACTACAGATATATTTAAAAATGAGAATAGATTAGAGTTTTTTTATTATTAGTGTGTGTGTGTGTGTGTGTGTGTGTGTGTGTGTGTGTTTGTGTGGTACTGGGGTTTGAACTAAGGGGCATTCCGCTTCTGAGCTATACCTCTAACCATTTTTATTTTTTAATTTTGAAACAAACAGGGTCTTGCTGTTACCTCCTGTTGATCTCAGACCTTAATTCTTCTGTCTCAGCCTCCCATGTACTAGGATTACAGGTGTGTTTCACTATGCCAGGCTAATTGACCACTTATAGCCTTTATAAGAAATTGGGGAGCTGGGCATGGTGGTGCATGTAATCCCAGCACTTGGGAGGCTGAGACCAGAGGATCTGGGTTCGCAGCTAGCCTCAGCTACCTAGTAAGGTACTCCGCAACTTAGTGAGACCCTGTTTCCAAATAAAGAATAAAAAATAGGGCTGGGGGTGTAGCTCAGAGGTAGAATGCCCCTGGGTTCAATTCCCAGTACCGCAAAAAAAAAAAAAAAAAAAAAAAAAAAGAAATTGGGGATGTTTTAATATGTCAGTATACACCAAATAAATTGCCTAAAACCGTGTTTTACAGGTCAAGATCCATTCTTCATTTTAAAGAAAAAATATTCAGTTGTAGTTACCTAAGAATAGAAGGATACTGAGGTATCTTTTCTAGTGGATAATAAGAAGTTATCCCATGAATCTGAGGAGCAGGAAAGGGATGCCACCATTATACTGTTTATTAAATAACTGTCAGAATCACTAGCAAAATTAATGTCAAGAAATAGAAAAATAAGGCCAGGTGTGGTGGCACACACCTGTAATCCCCGTACTTAGGAGACTAAGGAGAATTACAGGTTCAAGCCCAGCCTAAGCAACATAGTCAGTCCCTGTTTCAAAAAATAAAAAGGGCTGGGGATTGTAGCTTGGAGGTAGAATGCCCCTGAGTTCAATTTCCAGAGTGAAAAATATATTCAGAAACACGTTTTCTAAAAGATAAATTTCTCATGACATACAGTTATCTGATTAAAGCAGAATGCAAAGTTATATGAATAAACTAGCTGAATAAACAGGAAACCAGAAATTTCTTCCTCTACAATATTCTATGTCTTTGAAACTGACAATGTTTTGGGGGTGTTCTCTGAGATAAGAATTATTGGCAAACCTTCTCTGAGCTAGGCACTGGGCAGTATTCCAAGTGCTTTAGATATATCTTTTACAATCAAGATAAATATTCCTTGAAAAATAACTAAATATTGGCCAGAAGGGTAGCCACTGTCTAGCTCTTGATCATGACGAAGTACTTCACTCTTGTGGGCCCAGGATTTTGGTACTGGGGATTGAACCTAAGAGAATTGAAACCAGGTATTTGGAAACAGGGTTTTGTTAAGTTGCTGATGGTCTTGCTAAGTTGCTGAGGCTGGCTTCAAATCTGTGACCCTCTTGTCTCAGCCTACAAAGTGCATTGCCACACCAGGCTCCCAGAACATTTCTTATCATGCTGAGACCCTTCCTGGCTTTGAAGCTTCAGCAGGTCATCACTAGGGCTGGTCTTGGGGGTCTGACCAGTTTGCTCTGTAAAAAGAGAATCTTGAACCCTGAATCTCCTGCACACACTTAACAGAATGTAGGAACAAGCCTCATCTGAAAAAGAAGGGCCTGGAGAAGGAGTTACAGTCCCTCACTTCTCGACTCAGCTCTCCCACCCAATGTCGTCCTCAGCAGTTCTCTTAGTTTTGCTTTTGAAACTTTGAATGCTGCACTTGTAAAATCAGAAAGCTTGATTCACTGATAAGCAAACAGAGTTCCTTTCCTGTGACATGGAAGCAGAGGGAAGCTAAGAAAGGACTCACCTTGTGATGACACGAAGTCTAGTGAGTTTCTGCGACAGGGATGTGAGAGGTTCAGAGGTGGTGTAAACTCAATCAGCTACACTAAAAGCAAAAAGAGGCTATATCTATGGAATTGAGATCATCTCTGAGAGCCTCTTGGGACCTCTAAATTTGTTTGTGTCAATAACACAAACCTTAATATACTATAGTGGTGAAGCAGTGGGGCCTTAAACCTCAGTGGAGATTTCTAATTTCTCCAGTGTCTTCATCCCTTTCTCCCTACAGGGACAGTTAGGAAAGATATTTTTAAAAACTCATTTTAACAGTTGGGGACGTAGAGGAGCTCTCTGGCATCTCAAAATCACCCAGGAATCTAGAGATGGAGCCAAGACTGACTCTGGGTCCCCAGATTGAGGGTATTATTTCCCCATGTGCCTGTTGCAAACAGGATTTGGGGACTCCTAAACCTGAGGATGAGGAGGAAGCCTGCTTTAGCTCTGGGGATGAGGGAGTAGCCCAATAAAGAAGACAGGAATGAGAGAGGCCCTTTCCACCTTCAGATTCCTGATGAATCCTCAAGAAGCAAGGATGTTCCTACCCAGGGTGTTGTTAGGGAGAGCCAGAAGGAGTGTGTCTTTGGAGCCCCATAATGATCCTGTGTCATGCCAGGAGAATGGGGGTTGTGAAGTTACTTCGTAGTATAATTTTCTAGGTCTGGCCTTTAGAAGAGCCTAGTAACACAGATGAAGGAAATTGGGGTGGCTGAGTGGTGCAGCCCTCACAGACAGAATCCACAGACCCCAAGTGGGAGACCTGCAAGGCTTTGTAGATGAACAGAATTGTCTTCTATTTTTTAGCAAGTGCTAGACCCCTTTGGACTTCAGTCTCTATCTGTGAAATGTATGTAATGTCCCCTCATAGTGTTCCTGGGAGAATTAAATGAGACATCAGATACAAAATTCTTAGTAGTGGACTGAATAACTGCTAACATTTATCATATGCTGGTTATGTACATGACACTATACCATTTCAACAATTTTTTGGTGGGTATTGGGGATTGAACCAGCATTCTACTTCTGAGCTACATCCCTGTTGCAAATCATCAAGGGTTAAGCTCTGAGGTCACCTCAGTGCAGCTTGGGAACTGCCCACCAACTGGAAATTTATTTGCACACAAGAAAGTTTCCAAGGACCAATGGGACCAATAAGCAGGGACCGTGATGACAGCTTCCTTATTTTCCTTCCCTGATTTATCCATGAATCCCCTGATTTATCCATGAATGCCTGGTTTTTCTTGATTCATCCATGACTGCCCTGTTTTTTCCCCTGACTCATCCCAAGACTGCTTTTACTGGCTAAAGCTTGCATTTGTCTGACTCCAAGGTATATAATATCAAAAACTATGCCATGTCAATTACTGTACTTTTCCTCATTAGACCCTTTTGCCTAAACAATGCTTCTGGTTGTGGTGACTATTGCTAAGTTCCAGGAATGATCCTAAGAAATTCCAATGTCAGCAATAGCAACCTGTGCTTCATCCTTAACAGCTCAGTCCATAGCACTAAACCTGATTTCCAGCCTCCAGAGTGACTCCTTTGCTTGTTCATTTTATCTGCTAACTCTCATTGCAAAGAATTATAGCCCCTACTCCCTCCCAGCATTTTCAACTAGCAGAAAGTAAGAGCCTGTTTCAAAATAAAAATTAAAAAGGGCTGGGGATTGTGCAGCTACAAACACAGATACACATGCGTCGGTTTGATAGTTTGGTTTCCATTCTTTTGGGTAGATACCCAGAAGTGGTATTGCTGGATCATATGGTATGTTCATTCCCATTCATCTGAGGATTCTCCATATTGTTTTCCAAAGTGGTTGCACTAGTTTGCAATCCCACCAACAATGTATTAGGGTTCCCACTTCTCCATACCCTTGCCAGCAGTTGTTGTTGTTCGTGTTTTTTATAATTACCATTCTGATTGGAGTTAGGTGAAATTTCAAGGTAGTTTTGATTTGCATCTCTCTGATTGCTAATGATGTGGAACATTTCCTCATACATTTATTGGCCATTTGTATTTCTTCTTTTGTGAAGTGTCTATTTAAATCCTTTGCTCATTTTTTGATTGGGTTATTTGCTTTCTTAGCTGTGATTTTCTTGAGTCCTTTGTATATCCTAGATATTAGACGTCTATCTGAAGAGTAGCTGGCAAAAATCTTCTCCCACTCTGTAGGCTCTCTGTTGAGGTTCTTGATAGTTTCCTTTGCTGCACAGAAGCTCTTCAGTTTAATGCAATCCCATGTATTGATCTTCATTTGAGTTGCTTGTGCTTTTGAGGTCTTGTTGAGAAAGGTTTTACCTGTGCCTATGTGTTGAAGTGTTGGTCCTATGTCCTCTTCAAGTAGCTGCAAGGTCTCTGGCCTGACTTCCAGGTCTTTGATCCACCTTGAGTTGACTCTTGTGCAGGGTGAGAAAGTGGGGTTTATTTCCATTTTCCTGCATATGTTTAACCAGTTTTGCCAACACCATTTGTTAAAGAGGCTATCTTTTTTCCTGTGTATATTTTTGGCTCCTTTGTCAAAAATCAGTTGACTGTAAGCCTGTGGGTCTGTTTCTGAGTCTTCTATAGCCAAGATGTCCATCGACAGATGAATGGATTACAAAACTATGGGATATGTACACAATGGAATTTTACTCAGCTATAAAGAACAAAATCATGTTATTTGCAGGGAAATGGCTGCAACTGGAAAACATTATGTTAAGTGAGATTAGCCAGTCACAAAGTATAAAGAAGCATATATTCTCCCTAATATGCAGATGCTAGGGAGAAGATGGGGCATAAGAGGGTCCCAAATGAAAAAGGAGAGACCCTTGATAAGCAAAGAAGTTGATTTAACTGAAGGGGATGGACAGGTGGGGGGGACACCCTAATGTATATCAAGGTTACTCACTAAATTGAACTTGAGAGGGAGGGAGGGTGAGGGAGCGGGGTGGGAATTTGGGGAAGGGATCAAATGAGAAATGTGGGCACATATGGGGTTATCAACTTGTACCTAACAAAGATTGTATGCTTACAATGCACATGAATAAAAACAACAACAACAACAAACTATGGGATATGTACACAATGGAATCTTACTCAGCCATAAAGAACAAAATCATGTCATTGCAGGGAAATGGATGCAACTAGAAAACATTATGCTAAGTGAGATTAGTCAGTCACAAAAAGTAAAAAATTGTATGCTCTCCCTAATATGCGGAAGCTAGGGAGAAAGTGGGACAGAAGAGAGACTCTAGACGAAGAAGTAGAAACCTTAGATGAACAAAGAAGGTGAACTACCTGAAGGTGATGGGGGGCGGAACACCCTAATGCACATGATGTACTGTCACAAACATATCAAAGTCAATCACTAAACTGAACCTGAGAAGGAGGGAGGGCGAGGGAGTGGGGCGGGAATTGGGGAAGGGCTAAATGAAAGATGTGTACATGTATGCCTTTACCAGCTTGTACCTAACAAAGATGTATGATTACAATGCACCAATAAAAAAATAAAATTAAAAAAAAGAGAAAAGAAAAAAAGGGCTGGGGAGCAGGATGTGGTTATGCATGCTCATAATCCCAGTACTTAGGAACCTGAGGCAGGAGGATCACAGGTTCACAGGTTCAAAATAAAGAATAAAAAATAGGGCTGGGGGTATAGCTCAGAGGTAGGATTCTCCTGGGTTCAATCCCCTGGACCAATAAATAAGTAAACAGGCTGGGGCTGAAAGAACAGAAACATGTCCTTAGAGTACTGGAAGCTGGAGACCAAGAGCGATGGCACATGGTCAGATTCTGATGAAGACTCTTCTCCTGTCATTCTTCACAGACCTAGAAAAATCAGTCATAAATTTCATATGGAGAAGCAAAAGACTCAAAATAACCAAAGCAATTCTCAGCAATTAGAAGATACAGAAACAAACCTCCACACCTATAGCCAATTGAATTTTGACCCAGGTGCAAACACATACACTGGAGAAAAGACAGCCTTTTCAACCAATGTTATTGGGAAAACTGGTTATACATTTGTAGAAAAATGGAACTAACTGTATTCACTCTGCAGAGGAGTCAACTCGAGATGGATCAAAGACCTGGAAGTTAGACCAGAGACTAAGCTATTAGGGGAGGGCAGAGATTCAATACTCCAGAGGTAGAAATTTCCTCAACAAGACCCCCAAAATTCAGGAAATTAAAACAAGAATTAATAAATCAGATGGGATTAAACTAAAGTGTTTCTGCACATCAAAGGAAACCATCAAGAGTCTAAAAAGAAAGCCTACAGATTGGGAGAAAATCTTTGCCAGCTATCCCTCTGACAGAAGATAGACTATAACAAATAACGAAATCAAGAAATGGGCAACTGAATTGAATAGACACATCACAAAAGAAGAGATACAAATGGCCGATTAGATACAAGAAAAATGGTCAACATCAGGGAGATACTATACTAACCCCAATCAGAGTGACAATCATCAAGGAATCAAATAACAATAAATGTTGGTGAGGAATGTTTTCAACATTCAGGGAATGTTGGAACTGGGGCCATCAAAGCTCAGTGAGCTGTGTGATATGTTCGGAACATAACAATCATCAGATTTGCTGAGCCTAAGCCCATAGATCACAGGTGCCAGAGGTCAGACTGTGCAGTATCACAGAGCAGCAGAGAAGCAGTGGTCTCTGGGGTGCATTAAGTCCCAACCAGCAGGTCGCAGGCTCTGAATAAAACATCATAGTTTCAGGCCCTTTGGAGTTTGGGTCAGGAAAGCACAGGGGTCTGCAGCCAACCAGAGACTCCTGTTTACTTGCACTAAGAACTATATCTAGTTAAAGAGGCTCTAGGAGACAAAAAAATTTGATTATCTAAGTCAGATTGGTAGAGGCAAAGATATATCCCTAGCATAGAGGCCTGATGAAAGGCATCAAAGAAAGGGTACAGGAAATGAAAGAGGAATTCGAGGCTTTAAGAAAGAACCAGAAAGAGGCTTTGAATGAAATAAAGGAGTCAGTAAAAAATTGAAGACAGCAATAGGAACTAACTCTAGCGGGCTAGACCTCATGGAAAACCTCTTGGAAGACACTACATTCAAAACTGAAAACATAGACAACAGTATACAGAAGACATTACAAAAATACAACCAAAACATGCAACAAATATGGGCCGATACAAAGTATACTAACTTAAGGATAAAAGAAGGTATAGAAGCACGGACCAAGGATATCAGAAACCTCTTCAGAGAAGTAATTTCAGAAAACCTTCCAAACATAGAAAAAGAGTTGTATATCTACATGCAGAAGACATATTAAGACACCTTAAGACAACAAGAAGGACCTCCTCATGCCATATAATTAAAATGACTAACATAGAGGCCAAGAAAAGAATCTTAAAAGCATTGAGAAGAAAAGATCAGGTGACATTCAGGGGCAAAACAATAAAAATTTCTCCGGACTTCACAACCCAAGTCATGAATGCCAGAAGGGACTGGTATGATGTATTCCAAACTGAGGAAGGAAACAACCTTCATCAAAGTGCTTTATCCAACAAAGATAATATTCAAAATTGTTGGAGAAATTAAAAATGTTCCAGTATTAGCAGAATCTTAAAAAATTCATGACTACCAAGCCATCACTAGAGAAAAGGATAACCAGAAACTATTTTGAAAATTTATATTTCAATAAATTGGAAAACATAGGGGAAACTGATAGAGAATTAATATCTGGAATATACAGTGAGTGGAGGAATTCAGAGAAATACTGAATTTCATGTGAAGTGAATATTTGAAGTATATCTGAAGTGTAGTGCCAGAAATACATATACTATATATATATATATTTCAAAGATTTTTAAAAATAAATTTAGAGCTGGGCTTGATGACACACACTTGTAATCCCAGTACTTGGGAGGCTGACAAGTTCAAGGCCAGCTTCAGCAACTCAGTGAGGTCATCTTCAACTTAGTGAGACTTTGTTTTAAAATAAAAGAATAAAAATAGGGCTGCAGGTATAGTTTGGAAATAGACTACCCCTGATTCTAAAGTAAAAATAAATAAATTTGGAAGTACTCAGCTTATTAATGAAGAGAGGGAGATTGAGGCATA
Source organism: Graphiurus murinus (assembly GCA_004027655.1). Lineage (NCBI taxonomy): Eukaryota > Metazoa > Chordata > Mammalia > Rodentia > Gliridae > Graphiurus > Graphiurus murinus. Next base: position 24,097 of record PVLC010013317.1, on the reverse strand, counting down.
TGTTAAAAGATGAGTGGGCATTTTCAAATATGACAAGGGAGGAGGTCACTCAAGGAAGCATGTGGGCATTTGGAAAGTAGAATCTAATTTCTTATAAACAATATCAGCTGGGTGTGGTGGTGCACACTTCAAAATACAGAATAAAAATATTATTCTGTAGGGGAAGGGAGCAGGGCAGGGTGGGACAGGGAAGGAAATGCACTGGGTGTTATTTGTATCTATGTTTTTTTTTTATCACACTAAACCTCATATAATGTATGGTTACAATACAGAAATAAAATATTTAAAAACAACAAAAAAGTCTAGGATGATGAAGCTAAATTGGGGTTTAGGGAACACTTAAGATGTCTGATAATATTTTCCAACTAAACGGTTTAATCAGACTGAAGTTACCAATATTTCTAGAGTCTGTGTTCTCTCTCTAATAAGGTCACACCAACTCCCCTAAAAATACCCATTCCGTACCACAATTGACCTCACTAATTTGAATTAACTAGTTAAAGGGGCTCAGATCTGCTGAAGCCCAGTGTCTCCCATACACACTAGGAGGAAATGTGGCTAATGTCTTGGGTCTCTAAACTCTTCAGTATGTTTTGGTGTGTGAGATAGGACAAAACTAATTGATAAACTCTGCTAATTTCTCCAGTTCCATAGGGCCTCAACAGGAAAAGCAGCCAAAGATTGTTCCCACCGAGACAGCCAGGGCCAGGATTGAGGGTTGGAGTCTTTGCAAATTAAACAAACAGAATCTTCTAATTAGCTCCCAAAAGAGAGTTTTGATTAAGGCACTTTAGGGGCTGATGCAGATTCTCTTCTGCATCTGTGCTAATAAGGCCAGAGGGAATGGACACTCAGAAAAGATTCAGTGTAAGGTTAGCTATTATTATCTATACATGTAACACTTACAAATGTTACTTATCAGATTATACATTCTCTCTTACCCACACATTGCTCAATTGTATTTCAGGTCTAGACACAATACATTTTGTGGATATGGTTGCAATCTTTAGCTATGACAATCTATAGCTGTAACAATCTTTAGCTATGACAATCTATAGCTGACAATCTATACCTGTAACCCATGTGCTACACTATACCTCTGTTGTGTTACATTTCAGGTCTATTGTGTGTGTAGTTTTTTGTGTAAGATTGTAAGATGGCCTGTATGTAATGTATTAGAATATATGTTCTCTTTTCATTCTGTTGTATGTTACATTACCTACCTATGTACTGCAGTTTATTTCATTTTTATTTTGTGTATATGGCTTTACCATCATGTTCAAGTATTTACATATCAGATTATATGGTCTCTCTTACCCACACATCACTCCATTGTTTTGTATGCATAGTTCAGGTCTATTTTGTAGATATGGTTGCAAGCTTTAGCTATGACATTCTCTCTCACATATATTGCTCCACTCTGCTGTACCTTCTATTACCCATGTGCTGTACAATACACCTGTCTTGTATTAGCCGTGTACTACCTTTGAGGCCATTTCCTCTGTATGGTTAGCTATTTTTAACTTTAGTTCTAACATTGTATGCATTCAAATGATTGTTTCTTCCTTACATACCCCTCCATTCTGTGGTATTTTATATTACCATAATATAACATATTTTGAGTGTCTTTTTGGGTATCTCTTATGATCTATAAGATTTAACATTTTATATATTGCATATATTTTATGTGTTGCATTCTCTCTGACACACATATCACTCAAATTCCACAGTTTGTATCACATTATACATTCTTTCTCACACACACACATTGTATTTTGGGTTAAATTTTCTAGGTAACACAATATATTTCACTTCTATTTTATTGTAGGGAGGGATGTTTTAGCTTTTACAATGTATATCTATAACCTTCCATGTATGTAGTATATTAGATTAGACATTATCCTGTACACATACATCACCTAATTCTGTGGTATAATACATATGTATATCTATATATACAGTTCAGAGACATTGCTCCATTTTGTTATATATTAGGTATGTCACTTGAGGCACAGGGCATCAAAGTGTAGGATTGACGGTTATGGCCATAGGGCCTGTGGAGCCAGAGATCTGATTCCCTGGCCATTGTGTCCCTAGTAGCTTAATCTCTGCCAGAGAAAAGCAGGTTTGCTCCACTTCTCCCTTGAACCTGAAGATGACATGTCCCAAACTCTTCTCAGTGATTGGAAACTTCAGTGATGGAGTTAAAGGTTTCTTGTTATGAAACTTCCACCTATGACATTAGTGGAAAAGTTTTCTTGAACTGTTTGAAGTGTTACTGACTTAAGTATAGTTGTTATAAAACTTTTATATTTAGACAAGATTTTTATTTAATCATTAAACTCAATGAGGGGAATAAACATTCATTGGGGAACTGAAATGATGGTTCAATTTTGTTTACAAGTTAAATATTTCAACAGAAATACCCAAACACCATCATCTGTTCTAGCCTGTCACGACCAATGCCAAGCAGGTTGCATCTGAGTGATGTTTTAGATTTGCCTTCTTTGTGTATTCCCCCTCTGCAGCAGTTTAGTTACCTTGTTGGGCCACAAGAAGGAAAGCATTTCAAAACACACAAAACTAAAGTTCCTCAAAGAAAGGAAATCTGCACTTTGCCTTCAGTGCCATGTTTGATTTAATTTTGGATGAGATTGTCCTTGTAACGAGGTGTTAATAGGATAAAATCTAGACTAAATGTGTTAAATAGGCTAACCAGAAATATGGATGAGTTGAAGATAAACACAGATATTATTGGTGCTAAAGAAGAAGAACTAGTTTTATCTCCAAGGAAGTTTCATACTGCTCAACTAAGACTTCCAATGTGAGTAAAGGCAGTGTTTCATTAACCACTGGGCAGCCTTGGATCAGCCAACAACAGAATCTTGTTCAACTTTGAAGAGAGCTGCTGATCTTCAGCTGTCTACACCACAAAGAGCAAGTCAACATCAAGTTCTATTTTTGTTATTAGATGTAGCACAACCCATTCTATTACAATGTACCTCTCTCTGCTTCAGTTGGTTGTGACATTCAAAATTCAAAAACTGGCCAGGGGAGGGTGGTGCTGCAGTGAGAACACTGCTGGTAAGGCGCCCCTCTGGGTCCCCTTGCCCTCCCCACCCTCTTACCCCCCTCTGGGAACCCTGGCCCTCTGTGCAGCCAGCCAATTCCCCACCCTGCTTACCAGTAGGGCAGGTGCGGTGGGTGATACTTCCTGCTTTGATCAGGAAAGCTGTGGGGAATGCAACAGGTGTTGCAGAAGTGCAAGAAGGATGGCCACCCCATGCAGTGGAAGCCCTGGGCACCGTCTCCAGGAGCGCAGAGCTCACTGCCTTCTTCCTTCAGCCCTCAGGCCTTGTCTCAGATTCTCCAAAATCTGTGAACCAATCACCCAGGGCATAAAACAAAACAGGAATACCAGAAGGAAAAGGAATAAGGCAAAAGAAAACATTATGAAGCAATAGTGGATAAGGATTTGGGAAAATTTATGATAGATAGCAAGCAACCGATCCAGGAGTTTCAGAGACTTGGGAGGCTGAGACAGGAGGATCTAAGGTTCGCAGCCAGCCTCAGCAACTTAGTGAGACCCTGTTTCAAAATAAGGAATAAAATAGGGACAGATTGGAGAGGAGCCCAAAACGGACTGAGTGAAACACCTCTCCTCAGGCGCTGCTGAGCTCAAATCAAAACTGCTATAAAAGCAGCTTCCTGATGGAAGAAAAAAGCAGCAAAAAAGTGAACAAAGTAACGAAAATTGAAGCACAGCTGAACAGAACCCAGAAAGCGGACCAGGGAGAGCAAAGGAGCCCACGAGCGCAGCAGTGGGACTCACTGCGGAGTGGCAGCCGCCATTGTGCCAGCCACCCAGGGCAGGGTCTACTAGCACCAAGACATCTAACAACCTCCTGCATGCCCAGCAACCAGATGTTGGAGTAAGTGTCTACAGAACTCCACACATTAATCAGGTGGCATATCCCTGCACAATCGACAGTGACCAGAACACCTGGGACAACCAGCTTAAGCCTGCAGCGGAGTCACTCTAGCTCACCTCTCCCTCCAGAGCCAAAGCAGCACTAAATTGTAACTGTGCTCCCGCTGGGGCCTCTGTGCAAAGGACAGACTCAGTTGCCTGCCCTTCTAGCGATTGGATAGGAGCAGAAGTGTGGGAGAGACCCAGAGCACACAGGGCATAGAGACCTAACAGGCACTCTGGAAAATGCCCAGCATTTAGGCTGCACCCCTGCCACCAGCAAAGGCAGAGAGAGAGAGATGCAGACAGGGCCTGTGGAAAGCACAGAGCCTCTGGCTTATACTGGGTCCAGACCCAGTGATGGCCCCTGCCTACATAGACAAGAGTGGCACAGGGACAGGCCCTGTGGATAGCTCAGAGACACAAGATTGCAGCGGGAGAGGCACCAGTGAAACTTCATGCCTGCACTGACGGTGAGAGCAAATAAGAATGCCTGAAACATGCTGTAAAATCTAATATAGTGAGCAGACATTTAATAGCTGAAAATATCCATGCAGATCCAAAAGGACTGCAGAGGCCAACTCGGCTCTGTACTTATATTCTTTCAGGGCTTTTGTTTTTGTTTCTTTTTTACTCTGTTTTCATTTTTTATTGCTTTATTTATGTTTGTTTCTTTGGATGAATGATTGCTTTGTTATTTTTTGCTCAGTTGTCGGCTCTCTTCCTCATCCCTTTTACAAGCTTCCCCCCCCCTCTCCTATCTATATTCTTCTCCTCAACATTTTTTCTCTTTCCTTTATTTCCTGTCTCATATCAAGAGCATTTCATACCACAACACCTAAATACACTACATTGACTACCAGAATCCTCCCACATATCCACTATCTCTAATCTTTACCATATCACCTCAAAACACTCGAACTCTTATTCCACTGGACCATAACTTCTACTTTATTCTTGCATTCATCACTGCGGCTTCTCTCTCCCCCATCACCAAACCTTCACCAGTGAACACAACATGCCCTTGTATATATATATACCAGTGGACACCTCTAAATCCCTACTGCAGAGATTGGACGAGAGAGGTGAACCACCAGAAAGGACTGCCAAACCCTAAGGATAAACTCACCTCTGCTGATAGAAGGAATAGCTCAACACATCCCACATCAAGGCATAAAAATGCAGAAGCCACAAACTGTCCTACTCACGTCCCTGAGACGAATCCCAATAACAGAAGCAACAAACAGCCCCTAGAAGTCAACACCCGGAACCCACCAATGGCACCATTACAGTGGGCAGAAGAAGCCCTAGAGTAATTGTAACTCAGTACAACATACTATTCACAGAGAGAAAATAAAAATAAGAAACCTATATTGAGAGAAAGCTTGCAAGGGCAGCAAAGACATAAACTTAAGAATAAGGAAATCATGGGAAGGAAAAATAGCAAAGAAACAACGAGCCACCACAATCCCACAATAACAGAACTCACCAACACAGAATGGGAGAGATTAACAGAAGAACAATTCAGATCTTTAATAGTAGAAATCATATAAAGTTTCCAGAAAGAATGCAGAGACAGACGGAAAGAAATTAAGGAACAAATAAACAAAGAATCTAATATCCTGAACAGGAATCAAAGAGAAGCCTTGAAGGAAGTAAAGAACATGAAAGATGAAATAATTGAAGTGAAGGCATCAATACAAACTATAAACAGTAGATAAGACCACATGGACTATAGAATATCACTCTTAGAAGATGATCATTCCAAAAATGAATCCATAGTACATAATCTAGAAAAATTCGAAAGTATGAATTGGACATCTACGAGATCTGGGCCAATTTTAAAAGAGCTAACCTAAGAATAATAGGCATGGAAAAGGGATTAGAAGTTGAAACTATGGAATAAACCATCTTTTCAAAGAAGTAATATCAGCAAATTTTCTAAACATAGAGAAGTTGATATACAAGTACAGGAAACATATAGAACCACCTCTAGGCAAGACCAAAGAAGACATTCACCATGCCATCTAATCAAATTGACTAAAGTAGAGGCCAAGTCTTCTGCTCCTTTAGTTCTGGTTCCACCGCTTCTTAACTTTCATTTTTTTGTTGGGTTTTTTTCTGCTTTTCTTCCCTTGTCAAAAAGCAGACTTCCTAGTGATTGAATTCCAATTCTCAGCACACCTGAATCCTGCTGTTTCCCTCTAAGTCACCATCTTTTCTCTGGTCTTGTAAGTGCTGCTCTGGATCTCTGGAGGATGAGGTGGGCTCAGATGCTGCTGCTGCAGGTTCTGGCTGGGCATCTTGGCAGTCAGATCTCTGTGGAGCATAGACGGAGGTGCCAACCACTTAATATTCCGATGCGCTGCAGCTGTAGCTGCGGAAGTTGTTGGCTTCTTTGTTGGGGGTCTCTGAAAGCCACAGTGCCAGCAGTCCGGGTGTGATTAGGCAAGATGGCACCACCAGTGTTCCCCAGGGGAGGCGCAGAGGGTACTTTGCTATCCTCTGTTCTGTCCTCTGACTTTGTTTCTGCCGCCTTTCAATTTTTCGTTGCTTAGTTCAATTTTTTGCTACTTTTTTTCTCTTGTCAAGATGCTGCCACCACAGTGATTCAGTTTCAAGTGTTAGCGTGATTGAGATTCTCACCAAAGATTGAATACGTATTTGGTTTATCTGAATTTACCAATATATATAAGTATAGACATATATAGGCCAGTTTATTAACTTAGGTGATCTGAGTCCATGATGCTACTAAAAATTTCTAGTGTAATCAATATGTATGTATATATTGTATGTATATGTATGCTGCATACACATATGTGTTATGTTAATACACAACATAATGTATTATATGTAATATAATATCTAATATATAAATCATATAAATAATATGTTATAACTATAGAACATGATAGTTAAATCATACAACCCTGATATATACACAAAATGTATATAAAATATAGTATTACATAGGTAACATACACAGTTTAACAATGTTTTATATGTATTTAAAAATATAATTGATAAGTAGATAAATGACAATACTTATCAATAACATACAACAGAATGGAGTGGGATGTGTGTGATAGACAATGTATAATCTAATACACAACATATACATATAATGTTATAGCTATAGATCATAATAGCTAAGCCATGCGACCCTTACACACAAAATAGACTTGAAATAGATTGCATCACATAGGTAATACAACATACACACATAATGCAAATAAGAATATGTTGTATATATTTCAAAAATATATAAAATAAAGTCAATGAATGATAACCTTTGCAAACATTATTAGTTATGATAAATTTAATACGTGATTATTTTATATAGTAACATATAAAAACCAACATCAAATCAATAAAACATATACCTTTGGCTACACTTGAAAAAAGCCAACTCAGTTCATTTAACTTTGCTGCCCCCACTTAACAATAAACTTCATCCAACTGCTTTGTTTTGATATTTCATATACTAATAAAAGTATATAATACTAACATAATACTCATCAAAATATCAACACCATTAACTTTGCACCCCAAGTTAATTATGTACATCTTGAGTGTGTAAAACTTATATTTTAGAGTTATAAGCATTTATTAATTTTCTGTATGTATGTTTTAAAGACACCAACTCAATAAGCCTCTTTATTAGCTTGTGCCTCCACTTAACTGTGTCCACTGTAATAAAAGAATTTGATCTGACTCCTGTGTATATACACCTAATGTTCTATAATATTTTGCTGCCCTCAGTTACCTACTTTATATTTTGTCTAAACTCTTTGTTGGGGTATTTATAGTTAATTATATTAAAATATATCTTAAAATTATGCATGAATGCAACAGGATCAATATTACTTTCATACAATAATAATAGTACATTGATAATGTAATATGGTTATATCTTGAGTGTGTAAAAATATTGTATTTATATATTTTAAAAACTATAAAAGGAATTAGATGTAATTTACTACTGTGTATATATTTATTTTATACACATTAACTATATATGTAAGTATCTATTAAATATGTATTTATATAATTATATTAAATATATTTATTGTATCTTAAAACAAGCATAAACACAACAGGATATAAATTTAATACAATGATAACCTGTGGGAAAATGTAGCACAAAAATATACATTTATTATATTTTATACATATCTATTCATAAACTTCATGAATTAGAGCAATTCACTGTGCCATGCTGTAAAGATGAAATCTGTGTGTAAATGGTGCTTTATAATTTAAATATACAATTTGTAACCACATAAAATTATGATTGACAACTTATTTATGAATTACATCAATCCACTAAGGCCCTTTTTATTTTAGCAGAACTAGCACAAAATGAATCAATGTATCTAACCAAATATGTGCCTAAATGACTTACATAATTGTTCTATAAATGGTCACACTGAAGCAATAATATACCTTAATTGGAAAAAACGTGTGAAAAACATTCCTAAATTGTACCTGAAACAATGCTGCATACACTAAATGTGCAACCTTTGAAAGATAAACTTTCACCAGGCATGGGGGTGCACACTTACAATCCTGGTACTTGGGAGGCTTAGACAAGGAGGATTACATGTTTGTGGCAAGCTTCAGCAATTCAGTGAGGCTCTCTGCAATTTAATGAGACCCTATTTCAAAATAAAGAATAAAATAGGACTGGTGGTATAACTCAGAGGTAGAATGCCCCCTGGGTTAATCCCCAGTACCAGTACCACCAAAAAAGAAAAAAAAAAGATAAACTTTCAAAATACATTAATTAAAATGGATTTCTAAAAGCTGGGCATGGTGGCACCTATCTGTAATGCCAGTACTCAGGAGACTGAGACAGGAGGATGGCCGGTTCAAAGATAGCCTCAGCAAATTGCTGAGGTTCTCAGCAACTTAGTGATATCCTATTTTCAAATAAAAAATAAAATAGGACTAGGGATATAGTGGGAACAAAATCAACATACCAAAATCTTTATCATGCCTATATTACAAGAGAGAATTGTCTAAAATAAAAATAAAGAGGAAAAACTCCCATATACATTGCTATAAAAAGTGGCTAAAACTAAATTTCACTAATGAAGTGAAAGACCTCTATAATAAAAATTATAGAACATTTAAGGGAAAAAAAGACAAAGAAAACTGGAACACTATGATGAGAAGAATTCACATTGCTGTCATTATTACTTGTGAGTCAAACCCAGGGGAATTCTACTTCCAAGGTCAGATATACCCAGCTCTAAATTTTATTTTTTATTCTGAAACTGTTTTTACCTAAGTAATCAAGGATGGCCTCAAACCTATGATCCTTCTTACTCAGCCTCCCAAGTACTGAGATGACAAGCATGAACCACTGTATAAAGAATCAACATTATTAAAATGTCCACACTCTTTAAATAATTCACCGGATTCATCGCAATCCATATAAAAACAGAAATAGCATTCGTCTCAGAACTAAAAAAAAAAATTCTAAAAGTTAAATGGAACCACAAAATATAGTATTAATGAATAAATATAGTATCCTTGTCTGTTTGACATTTTCATACATGTCAAGCCTTATGATGGATACATGCAAATGGAGACCTAAAATAAGCAGGGGTAGCAACACTCATACCCAACAAAGCAGATTTTAAGCTAAAACTTATCAGAAGAGACAGCTGGTCACGTCTTACTAATAAAAAAAAAATCCAACAAGGAGATGTAATTGGTAGTAAACATTTGTGCTCCAAATGTGGGTGCAGCACTCAATTTTGTGTGTGTGTGGTACTGGGGATTGAACTCAGGGGCATTCTACATCTGAACTACACCCCCAGCCCTATTTTATTTTTATTTTGAGACAGGGTCTCATGAGGTTGATGAAAGTCTCACTATTTGCTGAGGTTGTCCTTGAACATGCGATCTTCCTGTCTCAGCTCCCAAGTACTGGGATTACAAGCATGCACCAACATGCTCAGCTGTGCACTCACTTTTATAAAACAAACTTCAGGACATTAGGTCTCAAATAGACCTAAATATTATAAGACTTCAACATGCTGCTCACACTTTTAGATTGACTTTCCAGGCGAAGATGAATAAAGACTCTTCAGACCTAAAGAACACTATAAACCAAATGACCTAATAGGATATTAGAATACAGAATATTCCAACCAACAACAGCTGAATGTACATTCTTTTCAGCTACTCATGGAACCTTCTCCAAAACAGACCACATTCTGGGCCACAAAGCAAGTACTAGTAAATTTAAAAATTGTAATATAATCCCTTGCATCTCTTTAGATCCTAATGGAATGAAAGTACAAATCAACAAAGACAAAAAATTACATAAATATATGAAGACAGAATGATACACTTTTGAATAAGGACTGAACCAGAGAAGAAATAAAGAGAGAAATAGAAAAAAATCTGTGGGACACTTTGAAGGTGGTTTTAATAGGAAACTTATAACACTGAGTGCTCACATAAGAAAAATAGAATGTCACCAAATAACCTAATGACACATCTCAAAGCCTGCAAGAAACGGAAACAGTCTAATCTCAAAACCTCTAGGAGGTAATAGATCATTAACATCAGAGCAGAAATCCATGAAATAGAGAAAAATAACAACAAAAATACAAAATATCAACAAAACAAAAAGCTGGTTCTTTGAGAAGATTAACAGGATTGGCAAACGCTTAGCCAACCTAACCAAATGAGAGAACTCGAATTATTAAAACCAGAAATTAAAAAAGGAAACATCACCACAGATGAATGAGAAATTCAGAGGATCATCAGAAACTATTTTGAAAATTTATACTCCAATAAACTGAAAAACATAGACATAATCAACAGATTTCTAGACACATATAACCTACATAAGTTGAACCTAGAGAATATAGAAAAGCTAAACCAATCAGTAGCAAGCAAAGACATAGAAACAGCAATACCATCAACAGCAATAAAAAGCCTACCATCAAAGAAAAGTCTAGGTCCAGATGGATTCCCAGCTATAGTCTATAAAACCTTTAACAGAAAAATGAATCTCAGCCGGGCGTGGTGGCGCACGCTTGTAATCCCAGCATTCGGGAGGCTGAGACCGGAGGATCCGGGTTCGAGGCCAGCCTCAGCTACCTAGTGAGGCACTCTGAAACTTAGTGAGACCCGGTTTCAAAATAAAGAATAAAAAATAGGGCTGGGGATATAGCTCGAAGGTAGAATGCCCCTGAGTTCAATCCCCAGTACCGCAAAAAAAAAAAAAAAAAAAAAAGAAAAATGAATCTCAATGCTTCACAAGTTATTCTGTGAGATTGAATGAGAGGGAAGCCTTTCAAACTCGTTCTATGTGGTTGGTATCACCTTAATACCAAAACTGAAAAAGTTCCCTCCAGGAAAGGAAATTACAGACCAATATCCTTGACGAACATATTTATTTATTTATTTAGGTACTGGGGCTGGAACCCAGGGGCATTCTACCTCCAAGCTATACCCCCAGCCCCATTTTATTCTTTTATTTTGAAACAAGGTCTCATTAAGTTTCAGGAGACCTAAGTTGCTGAGGCTGGCTGCAAACCTGCAATCCTCCTGTCTCAGCCTCCCAAGTACTAGGATTACAAGCATGCACCACTATGTCTGACTGAACATAGATTTAAATATAGGAAAATCATATTCATGAAATTTACCACATAAATAGAATTAAGAAAAAAAATCACATGATTATCTCAATAGATGCTGAAAAAGCATTTCACAAAATCCAAAGCTTAATTGTGTTAAAAAAAAAACACTGCAGAAAATAGGAATAGAAGGAATTTACCTCAACATCATCAAGGCAATATCAATAAACCCAAAGCCAGCATCATATTGAATGCAAAAAGACTGCAGGCATTCCCTTTAAAATAAGGAACAAGACAAGGATGCCCACTATCACCTCTCCTTTTGAATATGGTCTTACAAGTCTTAAGACTCTTGCCAGAGTGATAAAGCAAGAGGGTTTCAAAGAAATTCAAATAAAAAAGAATATTAAAATTATCTCTATTTGCAGATGACCTATATTTAGAAGACCCAAAAAACTCAACCAAAAGACCTCTAGAGATGATTAAGAAAATCAACAAAGTAGCAAGATACAAAATCAATCTACAAAAATCAGTAGCTCTTCTATACACTATGAATCCACTGAAAAAGAAATCCAGAAAATAATTCCATTCACAATAATCTCAAAAACAATAAAATAACTAGGAATAAATCTAATCAAGAAGATTAAAGACCTCTACAGTGAAAATTATACAACACTAACGAAAAAATTGATGATCTTAGAAGATGGAAAGAACCCATGCAGGCAGAATAAATATTATCAAAATGGTCATTCTATTGGAAGACAGTTCATTCTAAACCAAAAAGAATCAACAATATAGAAAAGACAGACAACATGATCTGAAGATCCAAGAAATATGGGACAATATGAAACTTTCTAACTTATGGATAATAGGCATTGAAGAAGCTCTAGAAGAACAAACCAAGGGTATCTGAAACCTAGTCAGAGAAATAATTTCAAAAGTTTCCCAAACACAGAAAAAGATTTGGATGTCCACGTACAGGAGACAGTCAGAACACCATCAAGACAAGATCAAAGAAGGGTTTCCCCTTGCCACATAATAATCAAAATGACTAACATAGAGGCTAAGGAAAGAATCTTAAAAGCAGCAAGAACAAAAGAATGGGTGGCATTCAGGGGGCAAAACAATAAAAATCACTCCAGACTTCTCAACCCAAGTCATGAATGCCAGGAGGGACTGGTATGAAGTACTCCAGATCCTAGAAGTAAACAACTTTCAACCAAGACTGATATATCCAAAAAAGATATAATTCAAAATTGATGGAGAAATAAAAACATTCCAAGACAAGCAGAAACTAAAAGAATTCATGACTACTGAGCTAGAGCTAAGAAAATACTTAAAGAAATAAAACACAAAGAAGAAAAAAAGAAGCAAATACCAGAACCAGGGAAGGGATGAACTCCACCAGATGGGCAACTAAGCAAAGGAAAAATAACACTAACAGAAAATAGAATTCAAAATGACAGGAAACAAAAGCATATCCCAACAATAACACTGACTATCAAAGGTCTTAACTCCCCAGTTAAAAGACATAGACTGGCAATGTGGATTAAAAAACATACTCCAACTATATGTTGCTTGCAAGAAACTCACCTTATAGCCAAAGATATCCATACGCTAAAGGTGAAAGGATGGAAAAAGATATACCATGCAAATGGAGAAGAAAAGAAGCAGGAGTAGCAACACTTATATCTGACAAAATAGACTTTAAGCTAAAACATATCAGAAGCCAGGCGTGGTGGCGCATGCTTGTAATCCCAGCATTTGGGAGGCTGAGAGCAGAGGATCCAGGATTGCGGCCAGCCTCAGCTACCTAGTGAGGTACTCTGCAATTTAGTGAGACCCTGTTTCAAAATAAAGAATAAAAAATATGGCTGGGGGTATAGCTCGAAGGTAGAATGCCCCCCTGAGTCCAATCCCCAGTACTGAAAAAAAAAAACACATCAGAAGAGACAAAGCAGGTCACTTCTTATTAATGAACAATCCAACAGGAAGATATAATCATAGTAAACATTAATGGCCCAAATGTGGGTGCACCCATGTTTGTAAAACAAATCCTTTAAATTCTATGGATATCAGGTCTCAAATAGACACAAATACAATAATATTGGGAGATTTCAACACATCACTCACATCACTATATTGATCTTCCAGGCAAAAGATGAGTGAAGACTCTTCAGAACTAAAAAACACTATGAATGGGGCTAATAGGATATTAGAATACAGAATATTCTAACAAACAACAGCTAATACACATTATTCTCACCTGCTCATGGAACCTTCTCCAAAATAGACTACATCTTGGGCCACAAAGCAAGTACCATCAAATTCAAAAAATGTACTATAATTCCTTGCATCTTCTCAGATCACAACAGAATGAAAGTAGAAATCAACAACAGGAATACCAAAAGAAATTACATAAATGGAGATTGAATAATACACTCTTGAATGAGGCCTGGATCCAAGAAGAAAAAAGGAGAAAGTTTTAAAAAATTCATAGAATTGAACAAAAATAGAGACACAATGTACCAAAATCTACAGGACACTTTGAAGATGGCGTTAAGAGGAAAATTTATAGCACTAAGTGCCCACATAAGAAAAACAGAAAGTCATCAAAAAACAAACAAACAAACAAATCTAATCCCAAAGCCAGTAGAAGGCAGAAGATAATTAAAATCAGAGCAGAAATCAATGAAATAGAGAACAACAACAACAAAAAATTACAAAGGATCAACAAAACAAAAGGCTGGTTCTTTGAAAAGACTAACAAGATTGACAACTCTCTACCAACCTAACCAAAAAGAGAAAACCAACCCAAATTTATAAAATCAGAAATGTAAAAGGAAACATCATCACAGACAGTGGGGAAATCCAGAAGATCATCAGAAACTATTTTGAAAATTTATATTTATACACATACAACCTACCTAAATTGAACCAAGAAGATACAGAAAAGCTAAACCTACCAATAGCAAGCAAAGACATAAAAACAGCAATAAATCGCCTCCTATCAAAGAAAAGCCCAGATTCAGATGGATTCCCAGCTGAATTCTACAAAACCATTACAGAAGAACTAAACCCAATACTTCATAAGTTATTCCGTGAAATCAAAAGAGATAGAATTCTTCAAAACTCCTTCTATAAAGCCAGTATCACCTTAATACCAAAACCAAATAAAGATCCTTCAAGAAAAGAACATTACAGACTAATATTATTAATGAACATAGATGCAAAAATTCTAAACAAAATACTAGCCATGCACATATAAAACCACATGAAAAAATTGTATACCATGTCCACTTGGTTTCATCCCAGGAATTCATGGCTGGTTCAACATACACACATCAATACATGTTATTCACCACATAAATAGAACTAAGAACAAAAATCACATGATCATGTCAATAGACATTGACAATAGACACATTTGACAAAATCCAACACCCATTCATATTAAAGATACTGCAGAAAATTGGAATAGAAGGAATGTACCTCAACATCATTAAGGCAATATACAATAAACCCTAAGCCAACATCATATTGAATGGGGAAAAACCGTGGGAATTCTCTTTAAAATCAGGAACAAGACAAGGATGCTCACTATCACCACTCCTTTTCAATATAGTCCTCAAGACTCTTGCCAGAGCAATAAAACAAGAGAAGGACATCCAAGCAACTCAAATAGGTGAAGAATTAAAATTATTTCTATTTGCAGACAACATGATCCTATATTTAGAAGATCCAAAAAACTCAACCAAAATGCTAGTAGAGCTGATTAACAAATTTAGTAAAGTAGCAGGATACAAAATCAACCTAAAAAATCAGTAGCTTTTCTATATACAACCACAAATCCACAGAGAAAGAAATACAGAAAACAACCCCATTCACAATAACCTCAAACCCAATAAGATACCGAGGAATAAACCTAACCAAGGAGGTAAAAGACTTCTACAATGAAAATGATAAAACACTAAAGAAAGAAATTGAGGAAGATCTTAGAAGATGGAAAGGTCTCCCTTGCTCTTGGATAGGCACAATAAATATCAAAATGGCCATTCTACCAAAAGTGATCTACAGAGTCAATGCAATCCCTCTGAAAATATCAGTCATTCTTCACAGACCTAGAAAAATCAGTCATAATTTCATATGGAGAAATAAGAGACCCAGAATAGCCAAAGCAATTCTCAGCAATAAGAACCATGCAGGAGGCATCACAATTCCTGACTTGAAATTAGACTACAGAGCTATAGTAATAAAAACAGCATGGTATTGGCACAAAAACAGACACATAGACCAATGGAACAAAATAGAAGATACAAAAACAAATACACACACTTATAGCCAATTGATCTTCGACAGAGGTGTCAGACATATATGTTGGAGAAAAAGATAGCTTTTTCAATAAATGGTATTGGGAAAACTGGTTATCCATTTGTAGAAAAATGGAACTAAATCCTTATCTCTCACCCTGCACAGGAGGCAACTCAAGATGGATCAAAGACCTGGAAGTTAGACCAGAGACTTTGAACCTACTAGAAGAGGGCATAGGTCCACCACTCCAACATTGAGCACAGGTAGACACTTCCTCAACAAGACCCCCAAATTCAGAAAATTAACACTAGAATTAATCAATGGGATGTCATTACATTAAAAAGGTTCTCTTCATCAATAGTCTAAGAAGAAAGCCTACAGAATGGGAGAAGATCTTTGCTAGTTATCCCTCTGATAGAGGACTAATATCTAGACTATACAAAGAACTTAAAAGACTTTACACTAAATAAATAAATAATCCAATCAAGAAATGGGTAATTGATTTGAACAGACACTTCACAAAAGAAGAAATACAAGTGGCCAATAAATACATGAAAAAAATGTCCAACATTATTAGCAATCAGGGAGATGCAAATCAAAACTACACTGAGGTTCCATCTAACCTTAATCAGAATGGCAATCGTCAACGAGTCAAAAAATAATAAATGTTGGCAAGGATATAGGGAAATTGGAACTCTTCTACACTGTTGGTGGGATTCCAAATTAGCTCAGCTGCTATGGAGATCAGTATAGATATTCCTCAGAAAACCGGGAAGATCAGTATAGATATTCCTCAGAAAACCGGGAATGGATCCACCATATGATTCAGCTATACCACTTCTGGGTACCTTCCTAAAGGAGTTGAAACCAGAGAACTACAGTAATATATGCATACCCATGTTCATAGCAGCACAATTCACAAGAGCCAAATTATGGAACCAACCTAGGTGTCCATCAACAGAGGAATGGATTACCAAACTATGGGATATCCACACAACGGAATTCTAGTCAGCAATAAAGAACAAATTTATGTCATTTGCAAGAAAATGAAAGGACTCAGAGAACGTTAAGTGAGATAAGCCAGTGATAGAAAGTGAGGGGTCATATGTGTTCTCTAACACACAGAAGCTAGGAAGTAATGGGGATACCAGAGGGACTCCAGATAATGGAGGAGAAGCCTCAGTGGAGCCAGACAGGTGGTCTAAGGAAGGGGAGGAGGAAAAAAATTTATAAATTTTATAAATTTATAGCATTGAACACCCACATAAGAAAAACAGAAAAACCTTCAAATAAACAATCTAATAATGCATCTCAGGGTCATTGAAAAACAAGAACAGATTATTCCCAAAGCCAGCAGAGGGCAGGGCATAATCAAAATCAGAGCAGAAGTTAATGAAATGGAAAACAAAAAATCCAGAAGATCAATAAAATGAAAAGTTAGTTTCTTGAAGGCATACATAAGATTGATAAACCCTTAGTCAGACTAACTAAAAGAAAGAGCAAAGACTCAAATTTTTAGAATAAGAAAAAATGGAGATATCACCACAGACAATGTAGAAATCCAGAAAATTATTAGTGTTAGTGAGTAAACTCACTAGAAGACCAGCGGGGAGTTACAAACAAAATTTATTTCAGATTCGAATCTGGGCCTCTGCCATACCCAAAACAGTAGTTGGGGAGGCAGAGACCCCGAGCCTCATGAACATGGATATTTTATACACAACGGGGGGGGGGGGTGGATATGTGACCTTTACATTGATTGGCTACTGCATAGTGGAAAGTCCCCCTATGCGGTTCATAGTTTTGAAACAAACGACTCCTGGATACAGGTTTTGGGCAGGGGTTCAAGAGGGGCATGGTGACTTAGCTTGTCTTGTGTTCCCAGGCTTCAGTTACCCACAGGTGGGGTGGTAATTTTCCTCCCTAGAACATTACATGGCTGCTCTCATAAGATGGCCTTACTTATGCTAACCTACCAAATCACCCTATAACAATTGGAAACTATTTTGAAAACTTATACTCCAATAAATATGAAAAATTAGAAAAAAACTGACAAATTCCTAGATTCCTGAAACCTACCTAAACTTAACAAAGGACAGAGAAAATCTAACCAGACCAATAAGAAACAAAAAGATCAAAACAGCAATAAGAAGCTCCTTGTTGAAGAAAAGTCCAGGTTCAGGCAGATTCCCAGATGAATTCTATAAGACCTTTATAGAAGAACTAAGTCCAATGCTCCTCAAATTAGAAAGTTAATTAGATAGTAAACCATGACCAAGTAGGCTTTATTACAGGGATGCAAGGCTGGTTCAACATATACAAATCAGTAAATGTAATACGCCACATTAATAGAGCTTAAGGATAAAAATCACATGATCATCTCAATAGGTGTAAAAAAAGCATGTGGTAAAGTCCAGCACCCTTTCATGATAAAAAATGCTGAAGAAATTAGGGATAGAAGGAACCTATGTCAGCATTATAAAGGGTATATATGATGAACCCAAAGCCAGAATCATTATGAATGGGGAAAAACAAAGACTTTCCCTTAATATCAGAAAGAAGACAGGGATGCTCACTGTCACCATTCCTATTCAACATAGTACTTGAAACTCTAGCCTCAGCAATAAGAGAGAAGAAGGGAATCAAAGGAATACAAATAGAGAAAGAAAAACTGAAATTATCTTTGTTCACTGATGACATAATCCTTTACTTAGAAGATCCCAAAATTTCAACCAGAAGACTTCTAAAGGTGATACATAGCTTCATCAAAGTGGCTGGATACAAAATATACTTACAAAAATAATTAACATTTCTATACACCAATCATTAATCCATGAAAAAGAAACCAAGAAAACAATTCCATTCATAATAGCCTCAAAAAGGATAAAACACTTTGGTATACATTTAACCAAGTAGGTAAAATACTTCTACAATGAACATTGTAAAGCGTCAAAGAAAGAAATTAGAAGATGGAAAGACCTCCCATCCTCTTGCATAGGCAGAACAAATATAATCAAAATGGCCATCCTACCAAAAGCAATCTACATATTCAATACAATACATATTAAAGCAGCACGGTCATTCTTCACAGACCCAGAGAAATCAGTCATAGAATGGAAATATGGAAAAACAAAAGGTTCAGAATAACCAAAGGAATTCTCATCAATAAGATCCATGCTGGAGGCATTACAATACTTCATTTCAAATTATGCCAAAAATGATAATAATAAAAAGAAACATGGTATTGTCACAAAAACAGACATACAGAGCAATAGAACAAAATAGAAGACTCACAAACAAAGCCAGTTGATTTTTGATAGAGGTGCCAAAATCATAAACTGGAGAAGAGACTGCCTTTTCAGCAAATGGTGTTGGGAAAAATGGTTATCCTTATGTAAAAGAATGAAATTAAACACCAACCTCTCACCCGGCACAAGAGTCAACTCATGATGGATCAAAGACCTGTAAATTAGACCAGAGACTGTGCTAGACCAGAGAAAGTGCTAGAAGATGGCATAGGACCAACACTCTAAGATACAAGTACTGGTAGAAACTTCCTCAATAAGACCCCAGAAGCCCAGGAAATTAAAGCAGGAGTTAATAAATGGGGTGGCATTAAATTAAAATGCTTCTGTGCAGCGAAAGAAACCATCAAGAATCTAAAGAGAATAGGAAAAGACATTTGCCACCTACCCCTCTGATACAGGACTAATATCTAGAATATACAAAAAGCTTTAAAAACTTAACACTAAAAGCCAAATAACCCAATAAAAATGGGTAATTGAAATGTAAATAGCCAATAAATACATGAAAACATATTCAACATCTTTAGCAATCAGGGACATGCAAATCAAAACTACACTGAGATTTTAACTTCAGTTAAAATGGCAATCATGCAGAACACTAAACAATAATAAAAGCTGGTGAAGATATGGGGAAATAGGAATGATAACACACTGTTGGTGGGACTGCAAGCTAGTAGAGCCACTATGGAGATCAGTGTGGTGGTTTCTCAGAAGACTGGGAAAGGAATCACCATATAACTCAGTGATAGTGCTCCTGGGCATCTTTCCAAAGGAACTGAAGTCAGAACATTATAATAATACATGCATACCCATGTTTACAGCACCACAATTCACAGTAGCCAAACTGTGGAACCAGCCTAGATGCCAATCAATAGATGAATAGATTACAAAACTGTGAATATATACACTCGGCCACAAAGAAAAAAATCATGTCATTTGCAGGAAAATGGATGGAACTCAAGAATATTATGCTAAGCTAGTCCCCAAAATGAAATGCATGTTTCTCTTATACATGGAATTTAGATAGAAATTTGGAAATAAGGGTAACATCAGGTAGAACAGAAATGTCAACGGAATGATAGAGTTGGGCAGGGGGAGGGAACTGAGATGTAAAGAGTGTTACAGTTGAAATAATGCTACTTATGTATACAAAATTACCAATTCCTATCTCAAAGACAGGTACTGGGAGGAGGAAAGAAAGGGTGGGACCCACACAGAAACACTCCAAGAATTGTATGTATGCATTTCTATCACTCTACACCCCAGTATTATGTATAATTACAAGGCACCAAATAAAAGTAAAAAAAATGAAGAAATATTAATGGACAATAAATATATGAAAAAAGTTCAACATCATTAGTAATCAGAGAAATGCAAATAAAAATAACACTGAGATCCCATCTTATACCACTTAGAATGGCAATCGTCAAGAATACAAACAATAATAAATGTTGGCAAGGATGTGGGGAAATAAGAACCCTTATCCACTGTTGGTAGGATTGCAAATTGGTACAGCTGTTATGTAGACCAGTATGGAGGTTCCTTAAAAGACTGGGAATGGAGTCACCATATGACCCAGCCACACCACTCTTAGGGGTCTTCCCAAAGGAATTAAAGTCAGATTATTATAGAGATATATGCATGCCCATGTTTATAGCAGTACAATTAACAATAGTCAAACTATGTAACCAGACTAAGTGTCTGTCAAAAGATTAACGGATTATGAAATTATGGAGTATATATAAACAATGGAATTTTACTCAGCCATAAAAAGAAGATAATTATGTCATTTTCAGGAAAATGGATGGAACTCAAGAAAATTATAAGTAAGATTAGCCAGTTACAGAAAGTGAAGGGTCATATGATTTCACTCATAAGTGAAAGCTAGAGAGAAGGTGGGAAACAAAAGGGACTTCAGATAAATGAGAACAGAGACCAGTAGAATACTGGAAGGAGGCTGGAGGAGGGAAGTACGGAGGGGGGAAGGGAGGACTGAGAAAGAAAACAATTCAAATGATGCCATGTCTCTATGTGAAGGTACAACTGTCAATCTCACTAACACGTAGAGGGAGGAGGGGGACAGTGGGATGCAGAAGGAAATAGACCAAGTAATGTATTCATGTATGTTTGTACCACTTTGAACTTCACCATGATGTATAATTACAACATACCAATAAAAGTATTTAAAAAAAACAAAACAAAACAAAACTAAAGCCAACCTAGTGGGCCACTACCACTGTAGAAAGTCTTCCTTGAAAATTTAACATCCATAAAAGATTACTAAAAATGTTGAACATTGTTTTGTGTGTTGTTTTGGACATCTGTACATCTCATTTGGAGAAGTATTTGAATGCCTTTGCATGTTTTTAAGTGGACTGTCTTTATGTCATAGAGGTATGTGAGTTCCTTATACATTCTGGATACCAGATTCTTATCAACTGATGTGAAAATGTTTTCTTCCATTTGTTTGTTGTTATTTAACTATTCTGATATTGGCTACTGATATAGAAATTTTTCATTTAGCTATTCTTGCTTCTGTTGCTTATGTATTTTCTTTTTTATTTCCTAGCCTAGTAACAACAGCCAAATTCAAAGTCATGAACATTTACCCCTATGTTATCTTCTTCTAAGATTTTATAGTCTTAGCTCTTCCATTTAAGCCTATGACTCGTTTAGAAACCTAGACAATGACATACATTAATTTTGGTACATGGTATGAGATAATAGTCAACTTCATTGTATTCTATGTGAATTCCATGGAAATTATTTTTGTGAAGATATACATAGGCACACTGATATACAAAGTTTCTTGTGTAGCTACATGGAAGGAATTGAATGTAGGACAAAGAACATATCTAGACAAATAACAAAGAGTTCGACTTTATGCATAGGGTTAAGCATCAAAGGAAGTTGTCTACTGTGAAATGAGAATGAAATCTGGGAACTGGAGAAGGTCTGGACTGCAGAGATGGAGGTAGGTACCATGTGAGGTAAGATTAAAATAATAGGTTTCAATGTCCACTTAGAAGTACAAGGAAACTAATGGATCAATGCCGGGAGCCAGCCCTCATGGCCGCGGGGTTGGAGGTTCCTCGATTGGTGTGGAATGAGACGAGGTCGAGAGAATATGCTCACACCCAATGCAGTGTTGAAATGCATCTGTTTTATTTTTTGTCAGTTGCAGATTTATATACTATTTTTTTTACAGTAAGGCATATAGAACAGGAATTTTTAGACTTGTCTTTCTAAAGGTTAATCACAACCAGTTAAGTTTACAACACGTATTATAAAAATTCTTTTCCATTAGTTAAAATCTTTACAATTTTGCTTAGCCCCTCCAAGCAATGTTCTTTCTTATCTAGGTAGTCAGCAGGTTTTTGGGGAAACCAGGTAGCAGCAATTTAGATAAACTTGCAAAGCCTGTTTCTAGGCTAGAGCTTATTGTCTTGAGGCATTCTCTTTTACAGCTAAGAGATCAGTATCTGTCACATGTTTCTAAGAAGTTTTTCTTTACAATTAATTAAAAAAAGCAAAATCCAAAGTAAACATAATTTCCAGAATATAATAATGCAAAGTGGGAAATGCCACGAATCCCTACTTTTGGAATCGCCTGTCTTGCCGGATCCCAGCGACCGAGCCTTGCTCAAGGTCCAGCTATAAAGGTGTCGATCAAGATTGGAAACCTAGACAATGACATACATGCAGCTACACTTGAAAAAAATGAATGGCTGTTCCCACTATTTCTGAGGTGTGGAAAAATGAGAAGAAACATCACAATAAAAAATTTTGAGATCTAAACAGCTTCAATACAGATAAAACAGTGGAATATTGGCAATTTCAAATTGCACATTATTAAAATCTTTAGCCCAGTAATGAGGTGCCCTTTCTTAGGTGGAATCATTGTAAGAGTAAAGTAAAAATCCTAGATGAAAAGTTTATTGATAAGTTTGAAGTACAAAGGACAGAAAAGTGATCCTTGAAGAATAAGGTTGATAAGCCGGGCGTGGTGGCGTACGCTTGTAATCCCAGCATTCGGGAGGCTGAGACCGGAGGATCCGGGTTCGAGGCCAGCCTCAGCTACCTAGTGAGGCACTCTGCAACTTAGTGAGACTTGGTTTCAAAATAAAGAATAAAAAATAGGACTGGGGGTGTAGCCTGGAGGTAGAATGCCCCTGATTTCAATCCCCAGTACCGGAAAAAAAAAAAAAAAAATAAGGTTGATAAGCAAACTCTGGCTTCCTTCCTCATGCTGGAGAAAACAATATTCAGGGCCCCAATATGACTTAATTCCCATGTAAATACAAACTAAACTATTTAAAAAAGCAAAAGTTCATTTTAAGTATGGATCATATAAAAAAATTCAGGCATGAAGAGATGAGAAACCACAACATAAAAGATGCAGAATGATGGGAACCCTTGCCCAAGAAGGAGATGAGTAAAAATTTTATTTAAAAATACTAATATCAGTTAGGATTTCTTTGGTGTGTTTTTATTTGTGTTGTCTTTCTGTCATTGAGTTGTATGAGTTGTTAATGAGTTGTATGACACATTAACACCAGTGTCAGAGCAGGCCAGATTCAGAAGAGCAGATATATCACAGAAAAATTGGGGTATCCTGTTGTCTGCACAGAAAGACAACCTGGTCATGAGTAGAGTGTGCAACATGGTATGGACTTGGTTATACCCAGTATAACACCACCAGCAAGAAGGCCTCCATCAGAGAACTGATATGGGGGAGTCTTAGCATTGACATAGGGGTATGGAGTATCATTTAAAGCAGAGTTATGTTTTAAAAGAAAAACATGATAAGTTACTGATATAATATCTTGAGATAGAAATTTCAATTAAAAGCTTTTACATGCTGTTTCCTCTGGGTGAGGTTAAATTAACAAATAGGAAACCTTCCTAGC
>PVLC010013316.1:0-41861 GCA_004027655.1 Graphiurus murinus | reverse complement strand
CTGGCCTCGATGAAAGACGACTCTTGAGCACCAGACAGGAAGTCATTCCCTATTAGGCCACTCTGGAAGGGCAGCCAGACTGGATGAAGCTGGAAGAGAAGTCTGGACGACAGACCCATGCTTGGATTTTTGTAACGGGATGATCAAAAATGTACATAGCTATGTAGATGCGTGCTTTCTCATGGTGGTGAGACAGCACCTCACATGTGACGTTTTAACCCTTCACAGGCCTACGTTCCCGTGGAGCTAAACACATCCGCCCCTGCGCAGCCATGGCTGTTATCTCTCGCCACATCTTCATCTTCTTAGACAGAAATAGCAGCATTTTCCTCTTCACTTTCTTCTTGTCAGTTAGAGATCGTTACTCTTTACTGTGTGTTATAAGTAGCCTCAATTTTGCCACTTCGTAGTTCATTGGTAGAGTCTTCCTCAGGGTTGCACTGGAATGCTAGTGATGTTTTTTTATTAGTCTGTTACTTCCTCCCCATTCTAACTTTGGGATAATCTTCATAGATTTGGTCTTTTCGGAGATGTATTGTGTAGGTTTGTTGTTTCCCTGCCAGATGTGTCATCAAAAACTTAAAGTCAGCTTTTCAGAGCCTTTTAAAGTTTAAAGTTTGGGGTATTTTTTTTCTTTTTTGGGAGAGCCCCGGGACCTGGTAGGATGATAGGATGTGGAAGTGGATTCTTACTAGGATCGCTTTTCCCTGTTTGGTATTTCTCACACCTTTTGCATTTTTAGCCTCTCTTTAAGCATTATTAGTTTCATCTTTCTACTGCTAGTGAGAATCATTTACAGTGATTTTCTCTTCCTCCACCCCAGAGCAAACAGCCAGGCCAGGAGGCGCTGTGTCCTCCTCTCTTAGATGGCTTTTGGACCCCATATTTGTGCTCCCCATGTTATTAGCTTTTAGTCCTCGGTAGAACTGCAGACATTCTTTGTACATGAAATTACTGAATTAAGATGATTGGCTTTTCAATTACATTGTAAAGGCTGCTGCTAAGGGATACTTCTTAGGTCCTTTTTGATGAACAGGCTGTGTGTGTGTGTGTGTGTGTAAAATATTAGAAATATTAGAATTGTTTTTTAACTGCTATTGATCCAGTAGATAGTCACCTCTTCGTGTGATCAGTGATGTACTTTTAACACCAAATTCTGCAGAGGACACAGGAAATGGACTATTATTTAAGAGTCTGTACTGGGAAGCAACAATTTTTGGGGGGGGGCACTGGGGATTGAACCCAGGGCAATCCTACCTCTGAGCTACACCCCCAGCCCTACTTTATTTTTTTATTTTGAAACAGGGTCTCAGTATGTTGCTGAGGTTGACTGTGAACCTGTGATCCTCCTGTCTCAGCCTCCCAAGTACTGGAATTATAGGCATGTGCCACCACACCTGGCTCAATTATTTCTTTTAGGTGTAAGCATTTTAGCATTTATTTATGTTGTGAGGTGTATGTTAGATAAATATCTACTTCAGACAATTGATTGGCAAATATTTATTGAGCACCCATTTTCTTAGTCGGCCTGTGTCACACACTTGGGCAGTAGCGGGGTCTGGGTTGATGCCTACAGGTAATACAGAATATTGCCAGAGCTTGCTCCCCAGTATCTGGATCATGGTTTTTTGGTATCATTGACTTAGAACTGGTTCATTCTGACAGAGTATGAATAGCAGCCATGTGGGTTAGCAGTCGAGTGGCCTGATTTTTTGGGGTGTGGGGAGGGTGGATTTTGGCAACACAAGCAATTGTAGGTGATGTGATACAGCTTAAATTATTTGGTGACTTTTCGATTTCTACCAATCAGTTATTGGCTTTGTGCCAGAGCAAAATGTGGACCCACTACAGAAAATAATAACTAAAAAAAGGAAAATGTAATAATCACTTTCAAATTTATATAGAATGGTCCTTTTTCTTTTTCTCAGTTTTCTACATTACATAGACTCTTGGAAAAAAAGTTAAACAGTCTGCTCAGATTTAGGAAGACACTTAGATTGCTGGGGTATTTTTGGTAACTGTTTAGATAATGTATGCTGGCTGAGGAGTAAATTCAGCTACTGCTGCTGGGTCCTGAAATAAACCTTTCAGAAAGCGAGCACTGATGATTAGTGGAGGCAGTTCCGGAATTCTTAGTACCATCTCCTGTTTCTTTTTGCGATGAGCATCTTAGAAGTTCAACCATTTGCTATACTTCATAGCCTGATTTTGAAGCGGTTGGTAATTCCAAAATTGATCTAGAATTGGCATCTAATTTTTGAAACTTTTAAGAACTAACTCTAAAGATCCAGTGACTGTATATCAAGCTATAAACCCATTGTAATGTCCTTTAAATTTTACTTTAAGTGCATACTTTTTTTATAATTAATTCACTTTACCCCCGAGTTATGGTGACCTTGGAAATAGAAATGTAAAACATTGCTGCTGCTAAGCAAGTATCTTTCTAAAGAAGCAGACATATCTCCAGAGAGCTGGCATTTTTGTTGTGTATTAGTTTATTTCTGTGATCATGAGGATTTACGAGGGAGGAAGACTATATAATAAAGCGTCCTGAAGCGAGGGAAGACTGTTGCTTAGACCTGGTTAGACCCGGGCTTATTTGTGGCCCTTTCTCTCTTCTGTCCGACAGGGCCTCAGTTTCCCTGTCTGGAATGTTGCTGCCTGGCAGGGTTGTGGAAAACGTCCTCTGAGGCAGTGGAGGTGAACCCTGGGCACCTGGCTTCCCGGTGGGGCTGGGGCTGGCCTTCTCTGCCTTCTGGGTGTGGCTGAGGATGAGCCCTTGCCTCTCTCAATTAGGTGAGGCCCAGCCCCTCCCAGCTCTAAAATTCTGTGCTGCTTTGAATTTTTAAACAGATAGTGCCTAATCAACTATGCACCACTGCACAGCTTATTAAACTGCACCAGATCCCAGACATGTTCTGTGAATTTAAACTGAGACCTGTGCTAATACTCACATTTTGCACATTTCTTTGTAATTTTTCTCTTGAAGTGTAGCTTGGTACTGATCTGGACTCCTGGATTTGGTCACCGATAGAGCTGCTGAGGGCTGTCCCATCCACTGTGCATCCTTAAGTAGTAAATTCTATCCTCTGGTCAAGAATCTTCCCTTTCTTATACTTCTTAGACCTTTCCAGATTCATGACCTGCAAAAATGACTAGTCTTGTAGGTGTACTAGATTTTCCAAGGAACAAAATTCCAGAAACTTAAAACTAGGAGTCTTGGAGCTTCTGGGTACTTTGGCTTATTAACTAAATAACTTGCGTCTGTGTCTGCTTCAGCTTCACTGAATCTGTTACTCAGACTTGGTCCCTAGCAAATTATAATTTACTACACGTGGTGGTTAGTGCGGCTCCTAAACAGTGCCAAGCACCTGATTCAGGAAGGTAGTACAGAACAGTTTGTTTTATGCTGAGATTTATAGAACTATCAGGAACAAAATTTAATTCTATTATGAACAAATACTTACTGAGCACCATTGGTGCTTAAGATACAAAGAGTAAATATAGCATATGATCCATAATTTTCCCTGGTGAATTATCATAAACTCCTGGTGTTTCACAAAGTGGAAATTAAAGTGAATGGCTGCATTATTCTTCGCCAGTTCTTATGCAAAAAGGCTGTATCTCTCAAAGTGCATCATCTAAGAAATGTTTGAAGAGTAGTTGATAATGTATCCAAACGAAAGCTTCCTGATGAATGCATTGCTTCTGTTCATTGTCAGTTGCAAGGAAATCTTGTGTGTGCTGACTTTGAGATTGTTCCTGGGTTGCTGTGATGTTGGTGAGAAAGTGGTCCCGACTTGGATTTTATTTTGGGGTCTTTCAGATGGTGATTTCTTTGCTGAAGAAGTGGCTTCACCTTGTCATTAGCATAGGAGACCACGGTGTGCTCAGGACTGGGCTGGGCAGTGGGGCCCCTTGGTGACTAGAACCTGATGGTTAAGGACAAGAAAACATGCTACACACTGCAGCAAAAGAGTTGGGTGGGAGAAGTTTTGTTAGAGGGGCAGTCCACATAGACCAGGTTGGGGTGGGGGTAGGAGCAGAAGGCTCCTGCTGATGAGCCTGGGTTGAAAAGTTGACCAGGTGAAGAGGTGAGGAGATTGAAGCAGGGGCAGCACGTCTCTGTGCTTTGTAGTTCCAGCATTTCTAAAGGAATGAGAATGAATACATAATTTGTGGAATTTGTGTCAGGAGTAGAACCTTTTATAAGGTTCCTGGCAATGAAAGGGACTTTTTAATAGTGTGACAAAAAATAGTACTTTCTCAGCCAGGCTTGGAGGTGTGCACTTGTTATCCCAGCACTTGGGAGGCTGAGAATGGAGAACTACAGGTTCCTGGCCAGCCTCAGCGTGATGCCCTCAGCAATTTAGTGAGATTCTGTTTCAAAATAAAAAATAAAATAATGCTGGAGGTGTAACTCAGAGGTAGAATGGCCCTGGGTTCAATCCCCAATAACACACACACACACACACACACACACACACACACACACAAATTGTACTTTCTCATGAATAAAGAATGAAAAATGAGATGTGATTCTCTGTGAGTTAATTTAACAGCCTGTCATTTTTTCCCCTGCAGAACAAGTAGGTTAATATTTGAAGCTTATTGTTAATCGAAATCATTTCAGTTTTTCCCTGTGTATTTTCACCTTGCCGAGTGTTTAGGAAAAGTAAGCTATTGAGCAATTCTAAAATATGTGCTGTAGTTTTCCTTGTTTTTGTTGTACAGTCATATTTTTAGGTAAGGAAAAATAAATTCAAAAGATTGATATTCGAAGAATTTAACTTCACTACTGTCAACAGATACTTAGTGACCTTTATGCAGGGCACCACTCCAGATAAATAATTACCCAGAATATTTATAAATTGTTGAACACTGTGATGTCCCTAGAGTACTGAGTCAGTAAATATCGGTGATTAGTTAAATAAGATGGTTTGTGGGATATTTTGATACTACTTCCTATTCCACTTAATTAGATATATGGATTGAAGCTGGGTGTGGTGGTGCATGGTTGTAATCTCAGTACTTGGGAGGCTGAGACAGGAAGAACACGACTTCACAGTCACCCTCAGCATCTTAGGCCTTGCACAACTTGGTGAGACCCTGTTTTAAAATTAAAAATAAAAAAAAAGAATGCCTCTGGGTTCAATCCCCAGCCCCACCCCCAAAATAAAAAAAAAATGGATTGAATAACTGACTTCATAGCGATCTAAATTTTGAGTCGAGGGATGTTGTTTGTAGGCAGACAACTTCCAAATTGGATCTTTTGCTTCTAATTAATCTCCCCCCTGTATTAAGCGGGTTAAAAATTGTTAGGTGTTTGCTGGCTTTGTAAGTCTCCCTTCACCCTCTCAGTGCCAGCCCCTCTAATTTCATTTGGTGAATACAGAAAACACGCA
Organism: Graphiurus murinus; assembly: GCA_004027655.1. Lineage (NCBI taxonomy): Eukaryota > Metazoa > Chordata > Mammalia > Rodentia > Gliridae > Graphiurus > Graphiurus murinus. Next base: position 36,456 of record PVLC010013316.1, on the reverse strand, counting down.
GGAGGTGCCATGCAGGTGCTGGGCTCGAGCCCGGCTCCCTTTCATCTGCTGTCCTCCTGTGTGACAAGACTTTGTCTTGCTTCCATTGTGACATTAGTCAGAAATATTAGCACATTAAAACACAGTATTTACTTCTCTTCTGCAACTGCTTAGGGAAGATGGGAGGCGAAAGCCAGTTTGTGTTCTGTCTTTTATCATGCATTCATTTCCTGTGATTTCCCAAATGTGATATTAGTGGGGAGGGAGGGAGGAGTAGGGGGAAATGGAGGAGAGAGGAGAAGAATTTTATACAAGACAGTCGTGTTTGGACAACTTAAAGGGATGTGATTTTTTTTTTAGTCTAAATCCCTTTTATGGTCTGAGTAGTTTTATGCCTCACTGAAAAACTAATGCAGAGAAGTTGTAATCAGCCATTAAGATATTCAAGCCAATGGTTGTCAATATGTCAAAGTTTTGTTCTCAGTGCATCAAGAAATTCCGTAGAAATGTATTTTATGAAGAGGAAGGTATACAAGCATGGCTGTACTGGTAAAGCTGAAGCCTGCATTTGTTTTGTGTGTGTGGTATTTTTTAGGGACTCTCAAAGTTCCACATGTGAAATAAACTAGGTAGTGTGTATGGCATCACATGATCAAAATATTTTTCCCCTTGCTGCTGCCAGAAGCTATCTATTGCTTTTCAACAATCTTTCTTGTTGGGCATCATGCCAAGATGTTTAAGACAGCCCCTTACGTGAGCTGTTCCATTCTTAACCTCTCTGACTGAAGTGCCGTGACCTTCACATGTAGATTAGCCATGTGCTCTGTGAATTGAAACTTGCTGCCTCAGGAAGAAAGGGTTTTTCTTTTTATTCCACTGGGAATTTGACAGCCATTCATCCCTGACCTGGGCAGAGGTAATGCAAGGAAATTGGATTCACATGGAACGTGCACAGATAACACAGCGGCACTTCGTGCAGGCAGCCCGGCTTCCCACCTGGCCCAGGACCAGGGCTCCGAGGGTGTGGGCACTTGCGGAGGGCAGGATCTGCAGAGGACAGACAGACAGACACATGCATGGGGTTGCCTTGGAGACGGAGGTTCTTTGGGGGCTTTTGTAATTAGTTTTGACTACATTCTCTCTTCCTTTCCAACGTGTCTTTGAAACCTTTTTTGAATTTTTATTTCCTAATGCAACTTGAGAATTAAAAACCTTTAATATGTGGGCAGTCATTGGCTTAAATGCTGTGATTTATATGAACCTTTCAGTGATAGAATTGTGGGCATGAACGCATGACCTGCATTCAGAAGAAACAGCATTCTTTGTGCTGTAAAGTTCTGAGATGAATTGATACTGCTGCTGAGAGTTCTTACTCCGTTTTGTAATGATAATAAATGTAATTAATGAATAGTGAAATTTTGGATTTTTATTAGATAAATTACTTTTAAGAGACATCTAGATTTAAAAGATGTTTCTCTTTGGCCTTGTTAATAAGCATACTTGGAATTAAAATAAAATAGTAAAAATAATAGTTCTGATACTTGATTAGGTGATATGACAAAAGAGTCAAAAGGAAAGTTCTCTTTATGAGAATAGTAGGTCTGAAGTAGTACTCCAGCTAGTTTCTTGGCACAAGGAGGGTGATCAGGGCAGTCTGAACTCTGACTGCTTTTGTGTGACTTTCAGCCTGAGCTTTTCTGGTGTGCCTTGGATCAGAGCATCTGTCACAGGCGCTGGGGGAGGTTTTGCCAGTACCCAGCTCTTTCCTTGGGGTGCAGCAGAGGCCTGTTCCTTCGGAAGCCTGTGTGGGGAGTTTGCCTCATGGGCATGGTGGGCCAAGGGGGAAGCAAAGTTATCCTTTGACCGGAGGAAAATGTGTTTCTTTTTCCTGTGAGGAATGGGGGGGGGAGGAAAAGGGAAAAAACAACGGTGGGGGGTGTGTGCCGATGGTCATGCAGAATTCCGGGCTGTCAGGATTTCCATTTTCCATTCCCTTGCATGCAGGAGGACGCGGCTCTGCACGACAGGGCTCCTGTGCTGCCAGCATTCCCTGTGTGCAACTGGGAAGAGGAGCAGCAGGCAGATCCACAGAATTAGACTGATGGAGGGTGGAGGTGGAGAGGCAGAAAGCAATTCTGTGATTGGAGAAGTAGCAAGGCTGGTGTGTAATTAAGGGCAGAGTGGCCAAATGCAGGCTAGTGCTCCCTGGGGAGCAGAGTGCAAGGGTGAGGGAGAGTGGCCAGCTGGGACCCGGCAAGGCAAGAAAAATGTCCCAGTGTTGGTGAGTCAGCAGCCAAGCCTTGCAAGACCTGGAAAGGGTGGCCTGCCTAGGACATTTACTTGGGGAAATGACCTTGACCTCTTGTTCTAATCTGGAGTGATTGGTAGAACTGTTAGAAATTCACTGCTTCTCGTTCTTGGCCTCTCCAATGAAGAAATGAGGGTTTAGAGAAAGGCATAGGAGGAGGTATAAATACTAGTGCGGTGGTTCCGAGGAGCTGGGTTACTGGACACCTGTGTGCGTGCCGGGCGCACTGTGCATGCGGCCTGCAGTCCTTCTGGCAGTTTAGGAGGGCCTCCTCACTATCCCCGTTGTGTGGAGTCAGAGGACTTGTTCAGTACCCAGCTTTGCCTGATGCTGAAGCCTGCGTCTTTTCCCTTAATCTAGTGGTTCTCCAACCCAGTGTGCATGAGAAGCTGACAGACATTCAGGGATGGTCACCCGGCTGTGGAGTGCCAGGAAGCTGACCTTTCTGCCCTCACAGAGGTCATTGAATAGCTAGACTTAAATGTCAATAAGCGTACTTTTTGGTTATTGTTAATACATGTATTGACAAGCTTATTGTATGACTTCATAGTTGTTATCAGGCAAAACAGAGGAAAGAACCATGCCACCAGGCACTTGGGTGGCCACTGAGCTTTTCTAGTTATGTCACCACACGCTAATTTGCATTTGCCTGTCAGGGGAACCCATGCTGTGACCTGAGTCATTGCTTTGAGGTATCAGAGGACATGGTGAAATGTCTGTTGATGTTTAAAAGGAAGCATCGATTCTCTTCCGTCTGGGCTGATTCCAGCACAGTGTGGCTGAAATTCTCAGGGCAAGAGGTGGTGGGCTCCACGGATTTACAGACTGGAGAGAAGTGTGTCCAGCACATGGTAGGTGCTTTTGCCATTTTGGATGAGACTGGATGGTGTCTGGGTCACTTGTGTTATGAGGCCAGAGGCTGTGACTCCAGGGGAATAGGAGGAGAGGCTAGGGAAGGGAGGCCAGGCTATAGGCAGGACTGGGGATTGAACCCAGGGGCATTCTATCTCTGGGCTACACCCTCAGTCCTATTTTTTTATTCTTTATTTTGAAACAGGGTCTCACTAAGTTGGTGGAAGGCCTCACTAAGTAGCTGAGGCTGGCCATGAACCTGGATCCTCCGGTCTCAGCCTCCCAAGTACTGGGATTACCAGCATGTGCCACCATGCCCCACTTTATTTATTTTTAATGTACTTCTATTGGTGCATTATAACCTCACATCATAATAAAGTTCAGTGAGATAGGGACATACGTGCACACAGCATTTGGTGAGCTTCTTCCTGGCTCCCACCCAACTCCTTCCCTTTCCTTGGACCTGATATTTAAAGATTCACATTGATAGTTTCATATGCACAGAGCATCAGTGGAAGTGGTTTCCTTCCACACATGGACCCCAGGAGCAAAAATCATGTGCTACTGTAGCTTTTTGCAAGTGTCCTGCTTTTGAATTATTCTACATGCTTGATTCCTGGCTTTGGTTTTGGACACGTTGGGTTTGAGTTGAGTTCTCCACAGCCCAATGCAGATGCTTGAGTTGGTGAAAAGAAAACAGGGATGCAGAGTAGAGGGTCAGTGAGAGCCTGGCGTCTGCTTTGGGGTTCTTTGAGGGCAGGGTGCCTGAGACTGCCCTTGGGAATGTGTGCATGAAGAAGACAGGTGCTGGGGCGTTTGAGGGAGCACTGAGCTTTAAGGGGTAAGAAGGAAACCTTCCACAGCAGCGTGGGAAGCAGAGACTTCTGCAAGGAAGATGGGCACAGCTGGGAGGAGCACTGAGGACCGTCCATGAGAGCGGCAGTGACCTGGCTGTCGGCGATCAGTGGGCGGAGGACTGGCCAGGCCGAGGCAAGTGGCAGGAGCCAGTGAGTGAGCAGGCGCTGGAGATGCGGCCCACAATGGTTGGAAGAGGAGTGTTCTGTTTGTTTTTAAAAACCTCCTGTAGCTTGGAGATAGAATGCCCCTGGGTTCTATCCCCAGTACCACAGAAACCCAAACCAAACCAAAGCCAATCAAACAAACAAACAAACAAAAAACAACAAAAATAACTCCAACAACAACAACAAAAACCTACTTGGTTGGAAGAGGGGTAGAGAACCCTTGCAGACCGTCAGCTCTCTCTGTGCCTAGGCATCCTGCGGGCTGCCACCTGTCATCGCTCCCTAAACGTCCCTGGTGCTTTCCTCGGGTGCCCGGGAGCTGCTCGGCAGGGTGGAGGCCGCCGCCTCTGTGTGTCCCCGGTGCTGGCGTGGCGGGGACTCTACCTGCTTCTCATCTGAGTTCGCTTACTTAGGCCTTTCCACGCTCCTGCTGGCAGCAAGGGCAGGACGTGAGCTTCTGTTTCGATGGCTATAAATAGGACAGGGTCTTGAATAATCATTTTTGAAATCATCTTTGATGTACTCAGCAGTACACATGTATTATGGCAATTTCAAATTAAAAGTAATTGTAAAAACAACACAATATTATAAGAAAAGAGTCCTTTGTGTTAGGAAGTGTCTTTCAGGGTTCTGCTGTGCTGTCTTAAGGACTGGAGGAATGGGGAGGATATCTGGTCTCTGCTTTCCTTTTTTTCCCTTCTCCTTTTCTTTTCTTTCTTTCTTTCTTTTTTTTTTTTTTTTTGAGGCTCAGGCTTTGTAGTGAGGTCGACTTCCAACTCCAGGCACGGCTCAAGCGGTGCTCCCACTTCCACCTCCCAGTAGCTGGGACCACAGGTGTGCCTGTGCATGCCCGCTCCACTTTTTGACTTTTCTTAATGGGAGAGAAGATGACCTTGCGGCCGCCTGGAAGGCAGCATGCCTGAGGCTCTTTTACCTGATTTTGTTTCCTAGCCACAGAAGATGCACCTAAGACTGGCCAGTGTTTTCTCTTCTGCGACGTCTGCAGCTCAGCGCTGCGCTTAGTTTTCATCTGTGTTGCCTCTTGAGCTTTAACCAGTGACCTGGTGGTTGGAGTAGGTTATGCATTTTTGTGGAGAAACTCAAATTGCTTTCTCACGATTGACTAAAATCCTTTAACTTTTCATAGCAAATGAGGCGTGAAACATCATCCAAAGGACGGACACCAAATTATTGCAGTACTGCACGTGGGCCGGCCGGCGCGGGTCCCTAAGGTGTGAGCCGAGCGGATGAGTGTGCCGGCACCTTTGTCCTCCCCTCCTGCCCGGTGTTCCTCGGTTGCCTTCCCTGGAGGGCCTCCATCTAAGTCAGGAAAATCACAGCCCTTCTGAAAGCGTCAGATTATAGTGTTGCGATGAGCAATAATTAGGAAGTACTGTGGACTATGAATTAGAAGAAATAAACTTCCTGTTTGCAAACATCTTACTTCACATCATCATTAGATGAGGCAAAAATACATTTTTAGTGTCTCTGAAAGCTTGATTATGTGTAAAGTATGTCAGTAATTCTTGAAGCCCAAATTCTTTTCTATTCATTCAGTGTGTGTTCTACTCAGAATAATACCCTGCTTTTTGGGATTTAGTAATTTGAATAATAATGCTTGAACTGAAATATAATGAAGTGTTTAAGTCATGGACTTTTCACTTTTTAAATATCAAATGTTAACATAAGAATGGCTAACGGTATGAAAAAGAACTCTGCATTTCTGGCCACTCCTTCACTTTTATTTTGAAACTTTTTATTTAGGCTAGAATTTCTTAAGATACAGCAAATAGAAGATTATAGTTCTCCCAGTCCACTAGGGCTTTTTAAGTTCAAATGTAGACCATAGAATGGTCAAGATGGCTGAGGGAGAAGTGTTTTTTTTTTTTTTTTTTTCCTGTGGTACTGGGAGTGGAACCCAGGGGCATTCTGCTTCTGAGCTATACCCTCAGCCCTATTTTATTCTTTTATTTTGAAACAGGGTCTCACTAAATTACTGTACACTGGCTTCCAATCTTCAGTCCTCCTGGCTCAGCCTTCCAGATGCTGAGATAATAGGTGTGTGCCACTATGCCCGGCTATTTTTTATATTCTAAGTATTTTTGGCATCTCATAAGCAAAGAGATAAAACACATGAATATTTATTTCTAAAACACATATTTATGAGTATGTATGTTGTGTTTGTATAAGTGTACACAGCATTAGTTACATTTAATGCAGTTTTAATAGAACTACATGTATGTAAAACAGAAAAGGCATAAGCTTTTTCTGTGACACGAATGCAGCTGGTAGTACTTCTTGATAGTACTTCAATATGTTTATTCCATGTCGTCCTGATGGGTGTATGTGTGATCATACATACTTCTCCACTGCCACCCTCTATTTTTACTTCTGTAGCAATAGGAATGTGCAAGGCATACAGTAAGCAGTGATACTTCCTTTTTATTGGACTGACTTATGTGAGACTCTAGTATGCAGAGATAATTGAATTTTTTTGCATATGATCTTATACATTTATTAAGCTTTTCCAATGATGATTCAAGAGCCAACATTTTACAAGTGTAAAATGTAATGCATTACACATTTATGAAGTTGCGTAACAGAAATGCATGTATATTTCCTGTGGATTTTTGCACACAGAGAAGAAATGAGTCTGCAGAGATCATAGTGAATGCGCTTGCCTTCCGAAGAGGGCACAGGAATGGTTTCCTTTTGCTGTACTCGCATGTTTGAGCTACCTGCCTATATCCAGCTTGTGTCTGTCCATCCTCTCTGTCCTTACCTAGACTTAGCTTTGCTTTTGTTTTGGTGTTCAAATGAATGTTCTTTTTGACTTTCAAGGTGTGTTTTCTTGCCTTCCTTGGGTCTCTTTCCTTTTCTTGGTTCATTCAGTTCTTTGTGCTCCTCCTCAGTTACTCACCTCAGTGGGTTCATACCCTGCCCTGGAGAACTTTCCTACATTTTCCCAGTGTCTGTGGTTGACTTTTTCCAATCCTGATGAACAGTTTGACTTTTTATTATATTTTATAGACACTTAACCTTATTTTCTTCAAAAATATCTGCAGTTTAGGGATAGCAATACCTAATTTATGTGGTTGTTATGAGGACTAGGTTAGATAATGCATGCAAAGCATATAGCACATGTAAAACAGCATCAATTAAATGCTAGCAGAAGCGGTGATATAAGTTGGAATGTGGGATTTCTGACATGATGGAAAATGTTTCTAAAGACTCCTCGCCAGGCGTGGTGGATGCGTGTAATCCCAGTACTTGGGAGGCTGAGATAGGAGGATCCCAGGTTCAAGATCCTGTTTCCAAATAAAAAAATAAAATAGCACTGGAGGTGTAGCGCAGAGATTAGAATGCCCTTGGGTTCAATCCCTAGTACAAAGAAGATAACAACAAAAACTCCAAAGACCACCCCTCGATTTTCGACTGAGTTGATAATTAGGGTGGATCATAAAGAGCTTTGACGATCACAAAAAGATTACATTTTTTTCTATAAGCAGTAGAAAGCATTGGAGAATTTTATTACCAGAAGAGATGTGATTTGGTTGACAAAACAAAATAAAAAATGAAGGCCCTTTTTATACCTTAATGTCCCTATCTCTTTTTCCTCCTAAAACTATCAATCTTAAAGATTGGGCAGTCTTACTACTTGCAAATATTTATGAAATGACAAGTAATTAGAAAAGAGTTTGACAAATACAACATCTTGTCCAAGTTCAGTATCTTACTTGTAGGCCCTCAAGTGCTTAATTAATAATCGATTATAACTGTATTTGTTTGCTTATACTACTGGGGCAGAACACACCTCCCTCAGCTTACCCTGAGGCTCAACAGGCCCAGTTGGGGTTTCTGGGGCCAGCCTTTGTTCTCCCGGAGTGTTCTTGACTCCTTGGGTTTGGATCTTCAGGCACATCTGGGTCCTTTTCCCTGCCTTGCTGGGCCGTGTGCTCAGTGAGGAAGAAGACGGAAGGCATTTGGCCTGAACCCAGCTCTGCCACCTGTGCTTTGTACAGTGGGACGATTCAGTACCCAGGTCCTCGGTTGTCTGAGGCGTGAGTGTGGCAGTAGGTATAAAGCGGAGAAAGTGTTCTTGAAACTGGTTGGTGCTGCGCCATTACTGTGGGAGCTGTTCCAAGGGCCAGTGTTGCTTTGCCTCTAAGCATGTTCTCTCTCTGCTCTTTGAGGTCCTACCAGAGACATTTTTTCTACCCAAATGTGACCTTTGCTTTTGCTTTTTAACTTTTTCTTACCTGGGGGTGGAGAACAAAAGTTATATATATTTTACAACTTTGAAACTTTGAGCAGAGCTCTGCCTCTGCTTTGGGACACAGCAGGGTTAAGGCTTCGCTCATTCGTAATTTCTAAAGCTCATTCATAATTTACACAATGACCCATCTACCTGTATCACATTCACCAAGTTAGATTCAGTGCTGGGTAGCAAATCGGAAATCACCAACATTGTCAGCCTTCTGTTTCTCCATCCAACAACTGGGGGCTGAAGGGAACTTCCAGGAGGGTGAACTGCCTTGGTCCTTAATAACTGATGAATTCACATACAATACCTGAAAGAGACTTTAAAGCATTTTTAAAAAGCAAAGGCTCGTGGTCTTCGGAGAGTACCTTCAGCTTCTGGGCTTGGGACACTGTCTTCTGCCCCCAGTGGGAAGCCAGGTTCTTCCTTGCTTGCTCATAGCGTGGGAGCTGGCTTGGAGGCCTAAAAACATATTTCCCATAAGAATACATTTCACAGGCTGCTCTGCATCATATTTTCAACCAAAGCTTAAAGGTGGTTGTTTGTTCAAGCGCTTGTCTCACCTAGTGCTCGCACTGAGCTTCTTGGGGTCTGGTTCACATTCCTGTCTCACACATGGCAAAGCATGGTTAGGACACTGTTTGGATTCGGACCAGGTCTGTGACCAGGACCTGAGCGTTGCTGCTCAGTGTCACTGGTGTGTTCTGGAGACTCTTCAGCTTGGAGACTCGCTGGGCCTGCGGACGTGGGGTCAGCCAGCTTTCCCTGCAGAGGGCCCCATAGTAAGTGTGGTAGGCTTCACGAGCCAGGTGAGGTTTGTTTCCGCTACTCTTCTCTCCCGATGCGGTGCTGAAGCAGCCATGAATGGGGGTGTGCCAGTGACACTATGCAGGCGGAAGCTACCATTTCATATAATTTTATGTCCTGAAATATTTTTCTTTTGATTTTTCCCCCAACCATTTAAAAAAATGTAAAGCCAAAAGTAGCCTTAGCTTATTGTAGTTACAGAAACAAGTGGTGGACCAGATTTGGTCTGAGGATCATAGTTTGCCAACCGCTGAACAGGATGCAATTCTACATTTCAGGTTCCATCCAAACGCAACTCTGTTGGTACAGCTCTCTATTCCCTGGGATCGGGGCCCAAGGAGCAGTGCCTAGCATGGTGCGGGGAGGATTTTAGCTCTATGGGGTGAAGGTCCTGGGGGTCTGGAGGGAGGAAGCAGATCTCCTGAGTGTGGAAGTTCATGAGCAAGAAGCTTGCAGTCTTAAACCTTAAACCGGGCTTCTCGATTCTCCATAGAGTGGGTGTCTTTCGTTTTATTTTTTCACTATTTAATCATCCCCCCCAAAGTTTTGAGTTTTATTCTTCAGTTTTTTTTTAATTACAACAGTGTATGTGAATGCATTTTCATTATAAAAAATCAGAAACTGGCAAAAACATGTCCGAAGACTACCTAAGGTCTAGTTTACTAGCCAGGTGTGGTGGCATATGCGCCTAATCCCAGAACTTGGGAGGCCAAGATGCGTGGATTCACGGTTTGAGGCCAGCTTCAGCAATTAGTGAGACTCTGTTTCAAAATAAAAATTGAAAAGGGCTGAGGATGTAACTTGGAGGTAGCATGCCCCTGGGTTTAATCCCTTGTGTATCCCCTGCCCAAATCTTTCTTACTGCTGCTTTTCCAAATGCTGTGTCCTTTTTCTAGTTGGCTTTTCATTTTGCAGAGGCGCGTCTGCGCACACAGCTTCCTAAGATGAGCACCCCTACGTGAGGCTGCACTGTACCCGGAAGATGAGCACCCCTACGTGAGGCCGCAGTGTAGCCAGTCGCCCCAGCCTCCCGCTGAAGCTCTTCTGGGCCCGTCCACTGCTTCTGCATTTTTCCTTTGGATAATTTCGGGGGTCGGGGAGGAAAGGGAAGGACTTGCCTGGAGGGATCCGCGCACACACGTCTTTGGCCTGAGCCCTGTGTGATGAATGCAGTCCTGGGTCTCTTGGGTCCATGACAAGGTTCTTATCAGGAGTGGGCTGCACAAATGCGAGCTCTCATGGTTAAGTGGTATAACTGGCGAAGCCTTAACCCTGCTGTGTCCCAAAGCAGAGGCAGAGGCAGACGTTTCAAAGTAATTGAATTCAGTAATTGAAAATTCAAAAGTAATTGAGAGAAGATGAGAGCATTTCCTATTTGGAAGGCATCAGTTGATTTTTATTTTTTTCCTGAAGTTATTTTCTATCTAGTTAGCTTTAGAAATAAGAACAGGGAGAACAGAAAGGAGGATGTGTGGTGGTATAATACGGATTTTGAAATATTTCAGTTCCTACTCCTTTTTTAATTTATTTTTTAAGTATATGGCACTAAGGAGACATCCTGGTCAAGTAGGCTATGACTTTGTAGATCACCTCCTCTGGAGAAGAGGCGCCTACCTGCCCTTGGGGCTCTTGCGAGTTGGCCCCGGCCTGCTGAGGCTGGTGCGCATTGTCGCGGAAGCGCTCCTTCCCCTTCGCTTCCCTCTGCTGAAACTTAAAAACATATTTGAAGTACACTAGCTCTATGTAGTTAAAGAACTTGTTGTAATCTGTATTTCACATGCAAATTGGAAACAAAGACATCTGAATTGTTTGTTAATAAGGACTTACTCATTAGTTACATAAGTTCATTATTTATTGGGTTTTAAAATATAAGGGGATATCCTACTCTCTTTTGTTCATATTTTTGTTTGATTAGAAAGAAAGTTTTAAAACAATTAAATATTTTTAGAAATCCCCAATTAAAAACAGTGTTAAGGATTTTTATTTTATTGGGCTTTGAGGAGAATTTTTTTTTTTTTTTTTTTGGTACTGGGAATTGAACCCAGGGGCATTCTACCTCTGAGCTACACCCCCAGTCCTATTTCTTATTCTTTATTTTGAAAGAGGGTCTCACTAAGTTGTGGAGGGCCTCACTAAGTAGCTGAGGCTGATCTAGAACCTGGATCCTCCGGTCTCAGCCTCCCAAGTATTGGGATTATAAGCTTGGGCCACCACGCCCGGCTAGGGGAGAAATATTTTAAAGTTTGTTCATATGAGTTTGTTTTATCTGTGTGAGTCTAAAGTTAAAGTCATGGCTCAGCAAATTGGCAAATTGGAAATATTACTTTTTTGATATACTTATTTGTTGTATCTGTTTTACTCATTTGATCTGCTGTTGCCCTTTTATTTTTTATTTTACTTTTTTGTGGTACTGGGGATGGAACCTAGGGGCCTTCTACTTCCGGGCTACACTCCAGACCTATTTCATTTTTTATTTGGAAACAGGGTCTCACTAAATTGCTGAGGGCCTCCCTAGGTTGCTGAGGCTGGCTTCGAACCTGCGATCCTCCTGTCTCAGCCTCCCACGTATTGGGATTACAAGAGTGCGTCACCATGGCCGGCTGCTGTTGTCCTTTTAAAACACCAGTTAGCTAGCCATATAAAGCACCAAATGTCTTGTTCTTGGCCTCCTTCCTGTTGCTTGTTCTGCACGTTGGAGCTGGCCCCTGAAGACTGTTGAGCTCTGAGCTGCGGCGTGCTGTGCACCAAGACTGACCTCCTGATCACAGCAGGCAGCACACATGTCCGCATGCAGCTCTGGCCTTTGCCTCTCCCGCTTTGTGAAGGGTGCAGTCACTTTGCACACAGCCTCTTACAATGGGATGTTGACAGTTTGCGGATCCAGAAACCTGTGCATAAATTGTTGGCTTTCTTTTTAAAAAGAAATTTTACAGTTGTAAAACTGTAGCCCCATTTTAATTTTGTGATCTAGATGAAACATAATCCCTGGAGTGCTCTTTGACTGTTGCAGTATAATCTTCTCATGTGATACCTGATTTAGCTGGAAACAAATTAGTAACTGTGCATGCTTAAAGGAAGCAATTTAATAAACAGGATTTTAGAGAAACCTAATCAGAATTGTAAAATGATACTAGCGAATCAGTTGCGTTTTATAGAATTACTTGGTTAGATGCAGCTTTTAGATAAGTGTGAGCAAATCTGTGACCACTGTCAAGAGCATTTAAAGGCTTGCCTTTCTCGATTAAAAAACAGGGTGGGGGGCAAGAGGAACTCCCCTTTCCCTTGAAGTTGCCGTTTCATTAAAAAATGTTTCAAAAATAGCCTTTTTCAAACCACTTGGGCTGAGGCCAGGTAGACAGTGGCACTGGCTAGAGCTGTGATGTGTTCTCCCAAATTCAGGTCAGCGCAGGGCAAGGCCAGGTGTTTGGAGATGGGCAGTTTGTTATGTGGTCAGCTATCAGGGAAAGAGCAAAGAGATGCGGCCCTGAACTTGAGGACTTAAGCAAGCAGAAGGGGAAGCCAAGGAACTGGCTTGCAGGGTGTGGTGAAGGCGACAGGCCCTCACTTGTAGACCTCTCACCGTTTCCACGTCAATATAGCCAAGGAAACAAACAACTTCAAGTCATCATCTGCAGATGTGCATGCTCTATTAAGTAGTGCGGTTAGTTTTGACCACTTATTTTCAATTCACCATTTTGTTCGTGCTTTTCTGTGTTGGTATCATTGCTAGTATTTCTGTGTTTTTTTTTTTTTTTTTAAAGAGTTAGACTTTAAGCTGGGCGTGGTGGCGCATGCTTGTAATCCCAGCATTTGGGAGGCTGAGACCGGAGGATCCGTGTTCGCGGCCAGTCTCAGCTACCTAGTGAGGCCCTCTGCAACTTAGTGAGACCCTGTTTCAAAATAAAGAATAAAAAATAGGGCTGGGAGTGTAGCTCAGAGGTAGAACGCCCTGAGTTCAATCCCCAGTACCGCAAAAACAAAACAAAACAAAGCAAAACAAAACAAAAACAGAAAAAGAATAAGAGTTAGACTTTAGGTTGCCCTTTCCAGTATATTTTACAATGATGTCTGTGGTGCCAGGTTCTGGTTGTGACAAGTACGTGGTATTGGTGGCCACTTACTTAGGACCGTCCTGTAGAGCACTTTATTTTCCAGCTGAAGAACCGAACTCTGCGGAAGGTGAGGAACTGGCTTCTCCTCAGATCCTTCTGCTGGTGGCGCTAGAATTGGATTCTTGTTCCCATTGGTCTCCATCACAAAGCCAGGGCTGCTGTCTGTCCTTTGTCTTTGCAAACTATCTTGCTGTTTAAATCAGCCTCTGCTTTCCAGAACACAAGGAAACAGAAAACTGCAACCCAAACTCCTGAAGGTCTCGGCAACCTCAGAGCAGAGAGGCATTATTGTGTCTGGGGCTCCCAGACAGACTGGACGGGGCGGGGTATCCTTGATCAAGATCTGAAGGGTGAGAAGGAGTTTGCCTGGAGATGGGAAAAGTCAAGAACCCTTAACTTCTGAGGCTTCCGGTAGTGAAAATAACAGGATGCCAACACCAGAAGTGTGAGGTGCTCAGGTCCTGCAGGGAGGAGGTGAGGGGCAGGGGCTGCCTGGACATGCAGGGGAGGAGAAGCCTGGAAATGCGGACCACTTTTTCTAATTCCTGGATGACTTTCCTTTTGCTAAATGACCATCTTTTCATCTTTTCTCCCTTCCTTCCAACCTTTTTTTTTTTTTTTTTTGGTGGGATTAAAACCAGGGGTATTCTACTTCTGAGCTACGCCCCAGCCCTTTTTTATTTTTGATTTTGAAACAAGGTCTTGCTAGGTTGCTGAGAGTCTTGTTTGGTTTCTGAGGCTGGCTTCACACTTGTGATCTTCCTGTCTCAGCCTCCCAAGTCCTGGGATTACAGCATGTACCACCACACCTGGCTGCACATGACAAATTTAATGGCTTAAAAGAGCATACTTTGTTGTCTCCGTGCTTCTGTGGGTTAGGAGTCTGGATACGACTTACCTGTACCCTCTGCTCATGATCCAGCCGGGCTGCAGCCTCTAGAGGAGCAGCAAGCCAAGGCTCTGCGGACTGTTGGCAGAATTCATTCTGTGGCTGTGGAATTCATAGCAGCTTGCTTCTTCAGTTCCCCATGGAGGGAGTTTCTGGGACTGAGTCGCTAATGTTTGAGAAGCGCTGGCCCATCTTTTAAAGAGCTCACCTGATTAGGTTAGGCACATCCAGTTTTGAGCAACTCAAAGTCAACTGATTAGGGACCTTAATTACATCAACACATTGCATCCTTTCACCTTTGCTGTTTTCTTGAACGATAAATCCCCCATGAATACCTCATAGTGTCATTGGAGAAGAGATGTCACTGGAGGAGGGTCTGGAGGGGTTCCTAGAGAGAGCAGACCTCAACTCAGGACAAGTGGGGTCCTCTATGTATGCAACGGAAAGGGATTTCAGCTCGTGACAGCAGAGGCACGGAGGTTTATTGAGGAAAGCAAAGCGTACACACTCAAGGGGGAGCTTGGGCCATCTCGAGAGTGAGAGCTGTATTTCAGGGCCCCAGCCGCGCACTGGGCATGGACAGGTGTGTGTGAGGTCACTGCAGTCGGCCATTCTCAGCATCCTTAGGCTGACCTGGTCCCCATTTTCTGCTCCGTCGATAACTTTGGAAAGCCCTCCAGAGTATAGGTTTCTTAAAACATCATGATTCTCTTTACTTAATCTACTTATTGGGGTAATTAATAGTGCTAAGGTAATTTTTATAAGTAGGTGAATTTATGGTAACTCTGGGGTTTACAGATTTCCCAGAAAGTTGAGAGTGGCAGGCTGGGGAGAGACACTAGCTTGGGGAATGACAGGCCTGGAAAGTATTGGAACCTCAGATTAAATGGTATTTCCTTGGCCTTTCTTTATGTCTCCATTTCTTAATTTCCTCTCTCTCAATAGGACTTTATTTTCTTCTGTCCTGTGGCATTTGTAAGCTCGTATCTATAAATATCTCTTCTTCTGTAGGGTGTGTGTTTAAGTCAGATACCATCTCGAGCCTTACTCCTCATTCATATTGCCTGTGCCATCCTATGCGTTACTATTTGTTCGGCTTAAACAGTGTTGTGAATGAACAAATGGATAGATGTGGACTCTGAGGTACTGTATGTTCCCCTTCATCAAAATAGTTGTTTCTCAGTGTTTCTAACTCATGCTTCCTTTTGATGATTCTAATCCCCCCCCCCCCCAGTACTGGGAATTGAACCCAGGGGCATTCTACCTCTGAGCTATACCCCCAGCCCTATTTTTTATTCTTTTTGAAACAGTCTTACTAAGTTGCTGAGTAAGACCCTGAGTGAGTTAGTGAGTTGACCTCACTAAGTAGTTGAGACTAGCTGAGAACCTGTGGTCCTCCTGTCTCAGCCTCCCAAGTACTGGGATTACAAGCATGCGCCACCACGCCCAGCTGACGGTTGTAAATTTCCACACATCTTATTCAGCATTCATATATATCCTCCCAAAACACTGGCTCTGAGCCCCCACCTCCCTTGAAAAGACAGAAACAGAACTTTTTCTGCAAATCCACAGTTGAAATTTTATCAAGGTCTGCCTTCACATGTTGTGTTATAAAGACTCTCCGCCGTTTCCCAACAGAAAGCACATTTCCTGAATGCACATTTAACTGCACGCACAAGCTGCCTGCTTCCTGTCTGTGCTGCATGCATCCACTTCTGCCTCTTGGAACTACTGCTCCTAATTGTTTGGGATACACTGTAGGCTTCTGCAATAGGCAGTGGTAATGCTAGTGTTAAAAGTTTTTGTGTAGTGCTGTGTCTCCACCCCTTGCATATGTGCAAGAGAATTTGTTTTTGTATGGAAAGAGGTTAAATTGGTATAGATTTGACTTTGAACCCTGGTCTCCTGAATAGTCAGTGTGTGTAGCTTAAGAAGTGACCCTAGCTGGGCATGGTGGCACACACCTGTAATCCCAGTACTTGGAAGGCTACGACTAGAGGATTTCAGGTTGGAGGATAGCCTCAGCAACCTAGTGAGACCCTGTTTCAAAAACAAAAATAAAAAAGGCAATAAAAAAATAAAGGGCTGGAGGTGTATCTTGGAGATAGAGTGCCTCTGGATTCCATCTTCAGTTCCAACTACCCAGAAATGGGGGGATAGTATAGACTGGAGATGGAATGCCCTAGGTTCAATCCCCAGCCACACACACATAAAATAAATAAATAAAAATAAAAGGAAACATATACTAAAGGAAGAAGAGGTGACCCTAGCATGCTTTCATGGTGCATCTCTCTCCACACTCAAAGCCCTTTGTGGACGTCACCTTCTCAACGCTTAGGCCATCCCAGTGGGAACCCGCACTTCCTCCACGACGAGTAACCTGTGGCCAGCCCCACCCCGGGTGTGTGCCCAGTCAGACGGGCCGAACAGTCACCTGCCAAAGATTTGTCCTGTGAGCCCTTGATCTTGATGCAGGGGTGGGTGTGATGTGCCAATTAGTTCTCTTAACCAAGCCAGCCAATAAAACACCTCTGGTTACAAGATAATACAGTGAGTCTGCAAGGTGATATTTCTTTTTTAAAGGAATTCTGAGGGTGTACATAGGCATCAACATTTACTGGCCTGAAAGGAAAAGCACATCTGGTCTCCAGGGGAGGCCTCTGTGCAGTTCAAACTGACCCGTTTACAAGAGGCCCTGTGTGGAAGTGGTTTGCATGACATCGCACGGGGATTGTTTTAAACCAGCCCCCTCTGTTCTCTGCAAGTTGTTTTATGCCTCTGAACGCACCTTGGCGTGGTGTGGTCAGTGCTTTTGTGGATTGCTGTGGATGTGGGGAACAACATCTGTAGCTTGAGGGGAGAGAGGGAGGTACCCAGATGAGAGATCTTTGAAGAACTGAGCATTCTTTAGGAAAAGGCAAATGAATGGTTAAGAAAAATAAGAATTTTGAGCTAGTTTGGTGTTTATGTGATTATTTTGGGAGAATGGTAGATACTCATAAATCCCCTCTTTCTTTCCTCATTTTGTCTTCCACTTATCATTTTCTTTTACGTGAAATTATATCCTAATCTCTTAATTGATTTTGAGGACAAGGTTTTACATGAAGACTCATCAATTATTAATAGAATATGAAATAGTGAGCAAGACGTTAAACAATAACTGTGTATCTAACAATAATAGACATTCAAATATTTTTGAAAGAAATGGATGCATGCTCATAGGTGTTTTGAGTATGCTTAAAACGGATATATTTTGGTATCTCAGTTAAAATAAAATAGAAATTCTTGAAATTTCTGGTCTTTTTTTTTTAAATTTTATTTTTTAAAAACTTTCATTGGGAAGTGAAAGAAAGGAAGAGAGTGGGAAGTTGAAATGATTGGCAGTAGGTGAAAATCTGCCGGTCTGCCATAGTGCTGGGCTTTATCTTGATGTGGCTGGAGCCAGATGTATATTTTGTAACGTAGGTCAACATTTAGCTCTAGTGGTAAATCTGGGCTTTTACATCTAGCTGTTGTTTTAAGATGGGGGAAACCCTGATGCCCCGAGCCTGGATTTGATAACTATTCACTCTGCAGAAGGTATCATCTGAGGGAGAAGAGCTGGAAACGCGCACCTTGCTTTAGGCCGGAGGGATAATGAGGCCTCTTTGCTTTTCCTCCTTGATCTCTCTCTCCCCTCACCTATTTTTAAAATAGCAGTGCTTTTCATACTGTCAGAATTTCGTGTTGTGACACCCTACTCAGAAGTTATGACAGCAGGGTAATGACAGCAACTGCCTCCTGAGAATCAATCAGGCAATTAATTTTGTAAATGAAATGCTGATTATACAAAGCTTCACATGAGAGGCCCAGTGATTAAAATCAATTTAACAAATTGTTTCAGGTGGGACTTGATTAATAATTTGCCATAAATGCTAAGGATATATGACCAGCATACTTGCTGTTACTACCTGCCTATATATAAAAATCTGTAGGTGAGGGCAACGTCTGTATCTGGGTAGAAGACAGATAGAGCCTCACGTTATTTACATGTTAGTAGTTTGTCTAGACCTAGCCAACAGTGAAGCGCAGTTCATCATTACAACTTTGTATTGTCCTAGTTCATGTGTTCATGTGTTCTGCTTAAAAATAGTGGCCAGTCAGAGTTGATTGAGTTCACCCAAGTTAAACAGGTCTTCTTCTACATAGGATGCTTTAGACTTTTCTTACGGTAACATATGTTATGATTCTTAAATAGTGGCAAGAAAAGTGTCACTTTTCTATTTTTAATTACAGTAACAGCAATCATCATAGCTTAGGAAATATCTTAAGAAAGAAAGAGCTAGGCGTGGTGGTGCATAATCCCAGTACTTAGGAGGCTGAGACAGGAGAATTGTAGGTTCACAGCCAGCCTCAGCAACTTACCGAGGCCCTAAGCAACTTAGTAAGACCTTGTTTCCAAATAAAAAATAAAATAGGGTTGAGGGTATAGCTCAGAGGTAGCCCGGAATTCCCCTGGGTTCAATCCCTACCTAGCACCAAAAAACAAAGAATACTAAAAGAATGACTTAACATGGAAATAAACATTTATGTTTAGAGCATTATAGTTTGAAGGCAGAAGTCGCACTTGGAATAGGAGACACAGCTGGGTGTCTTTTCCTAGCATTCATATACCAAACATTTATTAAGTACCTGTCAGCAACCAGACTCCATAGCAGGTTCTGCAGCTGTCAGTTTCTTATAATTGCTATTTCCAGGAAGATAGTACAATATTATTTAGAAGGGGATGGCTTACACATGAGCTTTTTGTGTTTTGTTTTTATTTTTTATTAAAGAAATAATAGCAGTACTAATTGTGTCAGAAGTTGAGGCTATGAGGAGAATTAGGATGAAGAACAATTCTTGGCCTGAAGGACCTCACCATCTGATGGGAGGGACAGATAGACAGAGTTGCAGTTGGTTGTGATAAATATTTGGTATCTATTAAATAAGACTTGCGGGGTGGTGGGTGGAGTGTTAGACGCAGCGGCAGCTGCAGGTTTGGGAGGGTGATGGGGTTACCTGGTTACCAGGTAGTCCGAGCTCTGTGGGCACGGCACAATCTGGACTTGGGGCCGGGGTGTGCCAGAGGGCTGGCCTAAGACCCGAGAGGTGGCAGGCTGTGTCACCTTAAGGCACGCCTCACTGGAACTGGTTCTCTTGGGTTTCCTTCTGCAGAGCAGTTTATTGATACTCTTTCTGGTCAAAGAACGAGGCAGCAGGAGAAATACCTCTAATGATCCACATTCTTACTGATTCCATGGCAGTTGGAAGGTCCAGTGGGAAGGAGGGGTGATTCTAGAATGTTAGAACAGCAAGGGGCTCCCGAGTGCAGCTTGCCTCATCTGTGAGTCCCCTCCTCTTTGTCCAAGGAGTGGGGAGCTGGAGGACCAAGCTGCCTGGTGGCCATAGTCTCTGGCCCTTGGCCGAGTGCGTGGCCCGCACTGCCTGCGCGCTCTGTGTCGGCCTTGTTACTTATTACCTAGGCCGCCGCCAGGAGGCAGGTGCAGTGCTGTGACCACCTGACTTCCGAGGAGGAAGCCAAAGTTCAGAAAGCCAGCGGGATCCGCCCATGGTCACACAGGAGGCCGAGGACCAGCGCAGGTCAGCGGCCTTGGCGGGGGCCTGTGCCTGGCCCCAGAGCCCTTGAGGTCCTGGAGAACTGCAGAGGGGCCCGAGCCCGGCCCCTTATTCTTGACAGACTTCCACCCACCCTGGCAGACCCCTCCCCTGCTAATTAATTGACGTGTCTGAATCAGTCTCAGCACCCTTTACTTCCTCTAACTGAGGTTTTGTCAATTACAGCTTTGGGATAATCCACCTTTTAATTTGAACTAAAACTTCCAAATCCCAGATGTGTTTCCTCGTGGGTGATTGCTCTCCTTACTTTAACAGACCGCCCCTTGCCCGGGGAGCCTGGTCACCTTTCACCCTCCCTGTAGGGCAGCAGGGAGCCAGGCTCCGGTGGGGAAGCATTTTTCTTTCTTTCTTTTTTTTTTTTTGTGGTATTGGGATTGAACCCAGGGGCATTCCACCTCTGAAGCTACACCCCCCAGTCCTATTTTTTTATTCGTTATTTTTTGAAACAGGGTCTCACTAAGTTGAGGAGGGTCTCACTAAGTAGCTGAGGCTGGCTGAAAACTCCTATCCTCAGGTCTCAGCCTCCTAAGTACTGGCATTACAAGTGTGCGCCACCACGCCTGGCTCAGAAGCATTTCTTGACCCTTAGAAAAGGGAGAGTTCTGGGTTCATAGAGTGCACATTACATACCTTCAAGGACTGGTTTCAGAGCTTTAAAAAAGCATGGTAAAAACCAAAAAACCATATGGTGACTAATAACCTAAAAAGGTGATTTGTGGGAATGGGTACCTACCTGAGTAGTTCTCACCTGGCAAAGGAGGAGAAACCCCAGTGGAGTGATGGAGGGGCTCCAGGGGCAGCTCTGATGCAGGAGGCACTTCAGGCCAGGCTCAGCATGGCGCAGGGAGCCGGGGAGGGCGCGGCTGGGAGCCGAGGCGGAGCTCACCTAGTGCCCTGTGCTCGAGTGTCTCTGCCGCTCACTGTACACTTAATCATGATGCATGGCTACAAAGCACCAATAAAATGAGGAAAAAAGAACTTTAAAGTGTATTTAAAATGCACATTTAATATGTGTTTTACTGATGAAGGACTTTTGGGGAGAGCACACCCTCTGGGTTGTGTTTACTGCCCACACATGTGTTTTTTCTCCCTGAGAGCGCTCTTTCGGAGTTTCTGCCTCAGTTCCCATGCTTCTTTCCCCTCCTTCCACTCCCTCCGCCCAAGTCCCCTCAGGTTGCAGGCTGGAGCCCGGGGCAGTGCCCAGTTGCCTGCTAAGCTTGCAGTTCTAGGAGCTGCGGGGTGGAGTTTGGTTATCGGTTATCCTCGTCTTTTTTTCCTAAATCTTCTATTTTGAGATGATTTAAGATTTATAGGAAAGTTACAAGAATAGTACAGATACATTTCATACGCCTTTTATTCTAACACCGCGTCTTAGCATTCTGCCATGTTTACTTCATTATTCTGCCTGTCCATCCAAAATGTATTTTCCCAGAGCCTTTGAGAGTAGGTTGTATACACCTTATCCCTTTATTCCTGAGTACTTCAGGGTGTCGTTTCTAGGAACAAGGATGTTCTTGCATACTTCAGCGCAGTTGTTACTATCAGGAAATTGAACTTTCATGGAATACTTTAATAGTCGGTGTTGTAGTTTTGACCATTTGTTCTATTAAGCATCTGTATAGCAGTATTCTTCAGTATAGGATATTATTTAGGTTTATATTTAGCATTTAGTTGTCCTCTTTTGCTTTTTAGTCCTCTTTTATAAGATTTGACTGTGTATTCGTCATGCTAACTTTTTTCTGTGAATGGTCGCACTAAAACAAAAGTCAGTGTATGCTTTCACTTAATTATGGCTGTGATAAAGTAGATACATAATAAATAGGGCCACATTTTTACAAAGCACTTGGAAACCAGGGGCCAGTAGCTTGTGTGTCAGCATGGCGTGTGCTCCTTGTCTAGAGATAGGTACGTCAGCTAGCAATTTTCATGATACTTTTCTTGGCATTTTCTGTAATAAAAGTTTTAAAGTTGTTCATTTTAAAAATTAATAAAATAGGACTGGCAGTGTAGCTCAGTGGTGGGATGCTTGTCTAGCATGTACGAAACCCGGGTGCGTTCTACAACTCTACACACGTGCACACACAGTTGAGAGAGGTGGTGGCAGCCACAGGGATTGCAGGGGGAGCATGATTTCTTTTCTATTTACTGCTCTGATGTATCTTTAAAACTGTTTTCTGTGCAGTTCACATTAGGCATCTTTTTAAAGGTTGTCTGTGAAGGAGGTATTATTATTTTTTCTTCAAAGATGGGAAAACTGAGGCTTGAGGCTCTTGGACATTTACCCCACATTTTTTTGGTGGTACTGGGGTTTGAACCCAGGGGCATTCTACCTCTGAGCTACACTCCAGTCCTATTTTTATTCTTTATTTTGAAACGAGATCTCACTAAGTTGCAGAAATCCTCACTAAGTAGTTGAGGCTGGCTGTGAGCCATCTCCCGACTCAGCCTCCCAAGTACTGAAATTACAAGCATGCGCCACCACACCCGGCTTTTACCCCACATTTCAAGGTGAGTCCGGAATGTGAGAGAGAGATGAACCCAGGCCTTCCTGATGGTAAATTTGACGCTCTTTCTGTTATGCCAAAGGTGGCAAGGTGGGTTCTGCTTGTCTGCAAAATGCGATTGGCAGTGGCTGCCTGCAGCTTCACTGGGGAATTAGGGAAACGAATGCTAGGATTGACTGGCAATATCCATCTTCTATACATTGGTGGAAGAGTGGAGGGTTCCCGTACCTCATATAGATTATTCAGAATTGTAACTCCCTTTAATAATGACGATACTAAAATCTATCCTTATTGAAGGCCTATGATATGCCAAGGAGTGGTATATATTGTCTCCACTTCTGTAGGTGGTGACCCTGGGAGTGGGCGTGCCCTTTGTGTGTGGATGAGTTCTTGGGAAAGTTCATTGGTGGCTTTCTCCAGCACCACACAGCTACAAGTGATAGGGCTGTTTGACACATGTGCACAAATCTTTTCTTGATTCAAATCTGTATTTATATGGGAAATGTACCACATTGTTCCTCTTAAGTAAGATCCTTCTATGGGGCTGTCAGTAGTGACATGAATATGAACAATATTGCATATTAGAAAGTGGCAGGGCCATGATAAAAGCTTTACAATTTGGGGAAGGGGTGCCCAGAATAATGAATTTGAGGAAAACTGAAAATATATTCCATTATTATTTAGATATTCTTTTTAGATCTAATTTACTCTTTAAGCAGTAGATACATACTTTTGTTCATTAAATTATTATATTTGCTAAATTAAATGCAAAATGTAGTATAGTGAGACAGGAATTTACTCATTGAATTGACTTACAAGTTGCTGAACTTTGAAGGATTAAGTTAATAAGAGATTTTTGCCAGTTTATAAAAATCAGGTAGATGGCATACCTATAATTCCAGTACTTGAGAGACTGAGGTGAGGTGGATCACAGGTTGGAGACCAGCTTCAGCAATGTAGTGCAACTCTCAGCAACCTAGCAAGACCCTGTTTCAAAAACAAAAAATAAAACTGTCTGGGAGTATAACTGGAGGGTAGAATGCTTCAAGGTTCAACCACAGTACAGCAAACAAACAAACAAACATTCAGGCTGGGGGTAGATAGCTCAAAGGTAGAATGTCCTTGGGCCCAATCCCCAGTATCAGGAAAACAAAACCAAAACATCAGGCAAAAACTGGAGAACCTAAACAGCCTCACTTTCTGGACTCACTCTGCTGGACCTGGATGAGAGTTTTAAGAGGGTTTGGTGTTGGTTTCCCCACTTGTCATTCATATTGCTTGGGCTGTCTAGGTAAAGGAGACAGATGTTTATCCATAATCTGTGCCCTGAAGCATCAGCACAGGTCTTGGGAGGGTCCTCCCCGAGGCTGTGGGGAGGCAGAGGGTCTTTCTTGATGGAAGGCTTGGAGGCAAGGAGGAAATGGAGCCAGGATGGGGCACGGAGGGCAGAGGCAGGTGGAGAGAGGATCCTGTGGTGGCAGTTGGGTGTAGAGCTCTGCGCTCACAGGCTGGGGAGGCAGTGGAAGCCAGGGCTGCTACAGGCTTGTGGGAGGGGAAGGTGTGTGTGCAGTGAAAAGCCTGCATTCTAGTTAGTGCCTGCTGTTTACCTGGCCAGGCGATATTGGGGAAGCCATTCCTTTATCACTAATGCTAAACATACCAGGCGTAGTGCTAAGTGCTAGATATGCAAATAAGTGCAAGACAGTATTGAGTGATTTTGCTCTGACTTCAATTCATTTTTTCAGTAAGTAGAGAAGAAGATACTTAGTAAGCTCTTGCTCTCTGATAAATCCCATGATGTCTCATTCAACCCCCAGCACGTTCCAAAGTGTGACCGCACTCTATAGTTTTGAACCTAAATTTGCGTAGCCAACAAGGGGTTCACATCCTGGTTGGTCCGACTTTCAACCCTGTGGGTTCCCCTATGCCCTTTGGCCTCTAATTTGTGTTTAAAAACGTTGGACTATTTAATTTGTGTATTAGAGAAGATGGAGGAGTGTGAGGTGGGTGAGCGCTGGGCCCAGAGGAGGGGTGTCTGTGGCCGCCCTTTCCTCCGGTGCCGGTGCCTGGGCTGTGCTGGTCTGTGTGCTGCGCTCCTGATGAGCCCGGCTCTGTCCTCTCCCTGCGCCTCCTTAGAGTTCTCTATCAGTGAAGTTGATGGAGACTTGAACACATTAATCTCATCAGGGATTGATGTCAGGCTGGGAAATGTACTTAATATGTTAGGTGTCAGAATCGGGATCTGAAAAATTCTCATTAGGTGGCTCATGCTTGTAATCCCAGTACTTGGGAGGCTGAGACAGGAGGATTGCAGGTTTGCTGCCAGCCTCAGCTACTTAATGAGGCCCTCTGCAACTTAGTGAGATACTGTTTAAAAATAAAGAATTAAAAAAAAAAAAAGGGCTCAGGGTGTAGCTTGGAGGTAGAATGCCCCCGCGTTCAATCCCCAGTTCTGAAAAAAAAAAAAAAAGAAAGAAAGAAATAGTGACCAGAAAGAAGCAAACTGAAAAAAAGAGCATAGATCAAGACAAACTACTTCTGTGCTGGGGTCAACTGCCCCACTGTCTAACCAAGGGTGTGGGAAGGGGTTATGGAGGGGACACAGAGGTCTCAGGTTAGCCGGCCTAGTGGTGCACACCTGTAATCCCAGGACTTGGGAGGCTAAGGCAGGAGGATTGCAGGTTTGTGGGTAGAATTCAATTCTCAGTAACGTCCCTCAAAAAAAAAAAAAAAAAAAAAAAAAAAATCTTCAGCACCTTGGTACCAATGTAGGTTCTGGGAAAAAAGAAGCAAGAACCTCTCTATAATAGTTTTATGTCAAGGGGACTCATATTTCACTCAGAAAAGGGAAATAGCTATCGCTAATATGGCCAAAGGACCAAAGTAATGCAAGTCTTTGGATGAGATTCTAGAGGGGATTTCCACGAACCCCTGACACTGCTAAATTTTGGATATCTTTTCATCATGGATGCATTTTTTAAAAGAGCATCTCTCAGAATTAACAATCAGAGTTGATAAAATCAAAGACTGTTACTTTTAACTGATAGTTTATGGGAGTTACTTTGTACATAGGTTACAACATGTTAATATTTTACTGGACATAGGTTATAACATACTGACATTTTATGGATATTAATAATTCTAAAAAATAAGAAACCTATGGTATTTTAGACTCAAGATAAAATTTAAAATGTAGCTGGGAAAGAATATTGTGTGCAGCCGGGCGTGGTGGTACATGCTTGTAATCCCAGCTTTTGAGAGGCTGAGGATCCGGGTTCATGGCCAGCCTCAGCGACCTAGTGAGGCACTCTGCAACTTAGTGAGACCTGGTTTCAAAATAAAGGATAAAAAATAGGGCTGGGGGTATAGCTCGAAGGTAGAACGCCCCTGAGTTCAATCCCCAGTACCGCAGGAAAAAAAAAAAAAAAACAAAAACAAACATATATATATATATATATATATATATACTGTGTGCTTTCTTTTTTATTTTTTTTGCTTATTTAATAATAATGCCTATATGTGAAAAACTAAGCTCTTTAAATTATACAGCAGATATGTTTATTTCACATTAAAGTGGCACAAATAAAAATTGCCTTTTGTCTTTCTCTCTCTCCTTTTTTTTTTTTTTTAACGAAAAAGTTCCCTTCTCATGCCCTTTTCCTTCAAATGTCCTTCCATGATTCCATAAACACATGTGTTCTCTTGTGTTCCTTGCCTTAGGGGAGCCCAAACCCAAACCAAACCAAACAGTGAGCAGTGGTCTTTCTAGGTCATGAGTATTTTCGGGTCTCTTGCTGCCCCCCTCCCCTCCGCTAATGGTGTCATGGTTAGGGCCCAGCAGAAGAGCCAACAGTAAGATGTTTCTCCCTGCCGTGTCCAGTTTCTTAAATTCTACCCCTTGATTCTTCCTGTGCTTTTGGAGAATGTGGCAGAGTTGTGCACTGACCAAAGAACTCTCCACAGCATATTGATACTGGATTGGAAGTTCTGGGGTTTTAGTCCAGGTCTTAATAAACAGGTACTATTTTGTCATGAGTACAAGTGACACCAGTCAGTTTTAGATGCAGGGTGGTATGTCTCCCCACCCTAGTCTGGTGATGGTACAGGAATCTGCCATGTCCTGTTCCTCCTTGGGTCCTCTGGGGTGAGAGTCACTTTGGTTGTTGGTTCTGTGATAACTGAGAATCTTGGTACTGCATAACTTGAAGAGGACAAGGCCCACTCTATGAAATGAGATGGGAGTTTTTGGTGCCCTGCTCTTATATTTGGTAAGTCGATTTGAAGTCCATTGGGAGAACCAAGTGTGTCAGTTTTGTATCTTCACTGACTTTGCCCATATCTGCTGCATGTACACAGAATTGACAAATGTCTAGTTGATTAGCGATGTTGACTTTGTATTTCTGTGAAGGTTTTATGAGATCAGTCAGCATTCCTGAGCAGTCATGAGAAGCCGCAGCCCTCCATGGCCTCTGTGCTGTGTGGGATGGGAAGCAGTCTGGGCATTGTCATTTGGGCTCAGTTGGTAGGTAAGAAGTCACACACACTTGAAACATGAGAAGTAGTACCACAGTGATGCAACAAACCGAGGCGACTCAGAAGGCTGTCACGGGGAGATCCGCGGAGGTGCCATCCACAGAAGCGTTGCTGGGTGTGCGGCTTGCTGGTGAGGGCAGCGTGCAGAGGGCAGCGGCGCTGGGGGAGGAAGCCTAGTGCTATGCCAGGAAAGTGCTGGAGGGCTGGCCACAAATCTCCCAACTCCTGCAGAAAGCCAGAGTCGTGTTCCTAGTGTGCTTAGGGAGAAACAGAGGCTTTTTGCACCTGTATTTAGACATCTCCGCAAAATCAATACATTGCTTCATGATATGACAACAGCTGCCTACAGGTCACTGTGGCTGCCCCTGATCATGATCAACATAGATGTCACATAGCTATAATTGTGCACATATTTTAAAAGTTCACTATTATGTTATGCGTACTTTTCCAAGTCACTGTATACCCTCCTGTGTTGATCATTATAGCTTGTCCACAACTCCTGTACCTGTTGGATAGTTGTCTCCTTTCAGTTTTCTTTGAACCATTAGTAGGTGACTGCAGGGATCCCGGGGCTTGGTGGCTCTTTCCAGCTCAGAGATCCTGTATAGTAAGTTCGAACTAATGACGTGCTCACCGCGATCGTGAGGGTGGGCATTGTGTCTCCCAGTCTGTGAATAAGAAAACTCAGCAGCGAGCAACCTATTCGGGGTCACAGTGTGGTAGGAAGTGGGAGCTCAGGCTGATCCTGTGTTCACAGACAGGTTCAAGTGAGTAGCACCGGCCTCCTGGACTGTGTGCCACCGCCAGAACCAGATGCTATTACTGTTAAGCAGTCATTATCTGATTCAGAAGGAGTTTTATACTATTTTATATCTATTGGTTGAAATACTCATTTGCTCACATCAGGTTAGATTATTTTTGCCTGTTTTCTAGATAATGGAGTATTCCTTCAAAAGTTTTCTTTAATTACCAGTACTTGTCCCGTCAGTGATTCAAAAGAGGAAGTGCTTGTTGAATCCAGATGTGCAGATACAATTGTAGCTCCAGATATGATAACTGTCATCATCGTTCCCCTCTTCCTCCTTTTGTAAAGCCTCTTCCCAATTTGTGGTTCAAGGAATTGGGCTGAGAAAAATAAGGGGAGCTTTAATAAACTGTTGTTAATTTGATATTTAGGAGCAAATACAGTTACATAGATATCTTTCAGACTATGTCTACATGTATTTATTGGAAAGAATGATATTGAAAGAATATACATATACATATACATATACATTAATATGCACACACACATATATGGTACTGGGGATTGAACACAGGGGTGTTCTACCTCTGAGCTACACTTCCAGCCCTGAAATAGGGTCTCAATAAGTTGTATAGAGGTCCTCACTAAGTTGCTGAGGCTGGCCGTGAACCCACGATCCTCCTGTCCAATCTCCCAAGTACCTGGGATTACAGGTGTGTGCCACCATGCCTAGCCAGGACCATTCTTAATGTGAATGAAGTCCATGATTAGCATATATTTTATGTGGGGATTAAATGGTCACACTCTGGAAACGTATCAACAGAAAGGCAGATGATAAATACCATTTGAAATTGTTTTAGGTCAGGTGTGAGCACGAGGAGCAACTTGGCCTTTAGAGTTCTGGAGAAGTCTTAGATTTGATTTGGTTTTTGGTTTCCTTAAAGAGCTAATAGCGAATCTGGGGGCTGAGATACTGTAGTTATACATATTTAATGTTAAAAATAGTAAGTACACGGTGGGTTGAATTCGGATTGTGAATGAATATTTAATAGTAGGAAATAAAAAAAGAAGGCTGAAATTAAATAATTTGTACTGTATGAATATCTGTTTTCATGTCTAAAGTCTCACTTGAAAGACATTTGATACATTTTGAGAGATATTGATAATCTGTATTTCATGCTTTTGATTTTCAGGAATCTCAGGGGTAAACTAACTTTTCTGACATGAGTGCAAATTAACTGAATTTTAAGTAGGATTGTGAGAGTTGGAGGCAAAGATGAGACAGATATTACAGAACAGTTTTAGTTGCTGATAACATGAATTTGCTGTACTATCTATATGATTAAAATATAGATGTTCTAATAATTTTTCCATTAAAAATATTCTGCTTTATTTAAACCAGTTTTGACTGGCCACTACTCAAAATGCAGCAGGCAGCTGGCTTCTTTGCTTTGGGCTGTCCAGGCTGAAGGACAGGCCCGGCCACTGTGGGGACACTTAGCCTGGAGCATGCTGCTTCAGAGACTGTAGGCCCATGCATTCCTTTGGCTGGTTTTGAAATTACCAGCTCAGCCTTGGTTTTCACACTTCCATAGAAAGTTTTGTTTTCTCTTTTGGAAGAAAATCTGGAGGATAATTACGTTTTTCTTTTCTCAGGCATAACATCTAATTTAAATGATTCTGAGAAAACTCTGTGCGTCCTAGATTCTGGTGTGGAGACAAACATGTCAACATCTATGTTTGTCTGACTGTGAGGCCCACACAGGTTGTTAAATGGTGGTCAGCATATCATTTAGGCAAAACAATGTATTGTCATTCACTTCCTATAAGTCCCGATTTTTCTCGGCTGGTCAAATTCGGTACAGTTGGGAGTTTGGGGCATAACAGTTCTTAGTAGGAGGGGGCTGGGACACAGCACCATTTCCTGGTGCCCTCCACATGGTCCCTTCAGGTGGGACTGGCGCTGGGCGGTCCTGGGACTTCCTTAGCCCCAAGCCCAGGCGTCCCGCAGAGCCAGAGAGCCGCTCCCTGTCACAGCCCACCTTCCGCTCCCTGTCACAGCCCACCGTGCTGGCGGCACCTCTTCTGGTCAGGTCTTGATGCCTGTCCCTTCAGGGCAGCTCAGGACAACCACCCAGGTTTTCACTGCCCTGCCTCCTGTGCCCGGCACAGTGCCCGTGGTCACTGACAGCATCATTAAAGTCAGTGTGCATCTTCACAAGCCACTGAAATGAGCACTGGGTGCCCTAGGAGGGAGACCGGCAGGGAGAATGGGCCCTTGAGCCTGGGGCGCTGAAGGGAGGGGCGCAGTTGTTGCAGCCTCCTTCCTGAGCGTGGGTCTGGGGCCTCACTCATGGTGCCTCTTCTCTGCTTCGTTCCTGCCCTCAGCTTCTGTCCTCCCCTTGGCAAGGAGAGTGTCCTCGCCTCGCTGGCACTGTTGATCTGGAATCTGACTATATTTTCTGACCATTCTTTTGGCCTCTGTGGGCTCATTTTCCCCCTTTTTGTTTAGAATGGCGATGTTCTCTAAGACTGATTTCTCTACCCATTTTTTCTTTTCATTTTTTTTTTTTTCTGGATAAAGTTTGTCGGTTTTATCTGCTTCCTATTGTTAATTCATCCAGTACTTATTGAACCTTTACTCTGCGCCGAGTGCCCTGTGGCCTTCTGCCCAGGAGAGATGAAGTGAGTCAGTGGAGGAAGCCCTGCCCTCAGGGACATACAGACTTCCTCAGCACCTTCCTTCTGGGGTGTGCACCCCGAAGTCTCATTGGAACCTAGATGTTCATCGGCTCCGCCCTCCGTTACTCTGCCTCAGTTGGTGTCTTAGCACCTGTCTCCATCACTCCCAGTCTCTGAGTCCTCCTGCGGGGGACTGTGGCATGTTCTCGCCTCCCCCAGCACTGCCACTTTGGGTCCTCGGCCTCCCCTACACCCTGTGGCACCCACCTGCCCTCAGCCACTTCCTGAGACAGCAGCTGACAGATGCTGCCAGACCAACGCTCTGTGAAGACGCCCTGTGGTTCACCCAGGGGAGGCCATGCAAAGGGCCTGCAAGCCTGCACGCTTCTAGCTTCTGCCTCTGCCTCCCACTTCCCAGGGATCCAGGCCGCTTACCTGTCCTTTAGAGCCTGAGCATGGCGCTGCCCACCCCGCCTTGAACTGTCATAGGCCTTCCTGAGAGTCCAGAGTCCTCACCACCCTGTACCTTGAGTCTGGCACACAGTAGGGATCACTATATGATTCTGGAAGGAAGGAAGAAAGAAAGAAAGGAAGGAAGGAAGGATCGAAGGACTGATCTGTTGATCTTTGCAGCCCCAGGCAGGCCTTCCCCCTCGCTGCCCTGGGTGTGAAGGCCCCACGGAGGCTCCAGAGCACTCCTGGCTGTCCCCAGGCCCTTGGCCCTGAGGCCCGGGGACTGACTCACCAGACCAAAAATAAAACTCCAAGTCTAGTTTTGAACTGATTGTGTTTGGTGAGATGCTTGCTTATGCAGGGAAGGTGGCCTGTGACTCATCGTCTGGGGCTTACTCCTGCACACTGGCGATCTTTGCAAAGTTTTACCCTAGGCATTTTGAATTACCTGAAAACTGTCCTTTCACTTTTTAATGAACATTCAGATGCACTAATGCCTGATCAGGACTTGCAGACTCGGGTCTGAAAAAATTCATTGTTCTAAGGCTACTTTGAAGTCAGAAAGTGTTGCTAATCATCCTTATCCTTTGCTCTTATTACTGGTAAGTTAAAAGGAGCCGAGTGAGATGAACTATTCTGTTTGTTGACTGTGTGCACAATAGAAGTTTAGATGCTTAGGATGCAAAAACTTTCTGTCTATTATTTATCCCAGATCCCTCTTAATCATTAAAACCCTCCTAAAAGTTGAAAAAAAAGACCTTTTATCTACCTAGTGTATTTCCCCCCTAATGCTCTTCTGGGTTTCTGTTTGTTGGGTCATTATTTTCAAAATGGGGATAATTGTGCTTTTATTATGATAAAAACTTCCACGTTCGTAATAAATGATAAGTTAACCAACTTACCCCTTTGTTTCTTCACAGGGCAGTCCGATGGATCCAATGGTGATGAAGAGACCTCAGTTATACGGGATGGGCAGTAACCCCCATTCCCAGCCACAGCAGAGCACGTACCCAGGAGGCTCCTATGGCCCCCCAGGCGCACAGCGGTACCCTCTCGGCATGCAGGGCCGCGCCCCAGGGGCCCTGGGAGGCATGCAGTACCCACAGCAGCAGGTGGGTGCTAGTTTCTCTCCCTACCTTTTGGCTATGTCTTTGCCTTTTACTGTCTAGCTGAGATTGGTGTTAAGAGAATTGGGGTTCATTTCACTGATTTTTCTGCTTTTAGTTTTTTCTTAAAAATTTTTTTTTTGGTGCTTGGTGAAACAGTAAAAATTAGTAATCTTGTTTACCTTTACCTTTGAATATTAATAAGTCTTTGTAAAAGCGAACTTCTTAAAGTGGACAAAAATACCTGTTTGGTAGAGGCCAGTGGTCATGCTGGTTGTGTTGAAATGTGACCGCGTCCCAACTCGGCAGCGGGTTGTGTAGACCTGAGCTCTGAGGGGAGCTTGGCATTCTTGTATTTCTGAGGTCAGACTGTAGGTTCTGAGCTGTGAAAAGGCTATCTTTTGTTGACTTCTCAATTCATTCAAAGGTCTTTTCCATGCAGATACCATCAACTTAAGACATTTAAAAAAAATTCTTAATTACTTCTGCACCGTTTAGAAAAGGTTTCTATTTCTTATGAGGATTTGATCCTGTTGTCTTAGATCTTGATGGGTTCTGTATTTTTACTTAAATAATAATAAAAAAAGACTCTTCCTGGCCTTAAATAAAATGTCTCATCTTTTCTCCAGAAGTAAATGGAGTTACCATAAACGACCATTCACTGTCTAGCAGTATAAACCTACAACCTTTCAGAAAAACCTAGTCTTCATTCTCGAGCGTATGTCCTTGTTATTTGACCTAAAGAAGCATGAAATTTGGAAAAAACTAAATTAGTTTCAGACCTGTCAGGGTATTTAGTTCCTAGGAACACCAGAAAGGCTTATTTAGAGATTACCATACCGTGCCCCATGCCCCAGGGAGCTGTGGGGCGGAGGCCCTGAGTATTTTACGGTCTCCAGGTCGGGCTGCCCAGGAACCCATTCCAGGGGCCCACGTGCTTCCGTGCAGGAAATTCTTCTCTATATTTGACTAAAAATCTCTTGTGGGGGAAAGGAAGAGTTGGAAAGGACTTTTGTTTTCTCTAGAGTGGATGTGGAGAATGATTTATCATACTTTACGTGACATACTAAAAAATCGTAAGTTGCTTCTGAGCCGTCTCTCTTGTGGGATGAGTACTGTCTGTCTTTATCTTAAGGAAAGTTATGGAGAAAGATACAAGTAGCTCATCTTTGGATGCTAGCTGTTGATTCCTCAGGTGACCTCAGTTATTGTCACATGATTTCACCCTGAAATTATTAAAAATTAGCTACTTAAGCTGGACTTGGTGGCACACACCTATAATTCCAGTATTTAGGAGGCTGAGACAGAAGGGTTGCAGGTTTGAGGCCAGTGCATGATAATTTAGCAAGATTCTGTTTCAAAATAAAAAACCCAAAGGGCATAGGGTATAGCTCAGTGGTAGAACCCCCTGGGTTCAGTCTTCAGTAACCATCCTCCATACAAAGATTAGCTACTCGGAATGCTAGCAGTCAGTTGAATAGTTAATTGTACTCTTAAATTTTCCCTCCCTTATTCCTTATTGCTTCCTAGAGTAAAAATCTTTAGTTGAGGCTGCTAATTGTGAGAAGGAGATAACTTATAAGTGATGAAATTAGGTGATTCTTGTCTCTCTTTGCCCACTAAGCCTTTAGCCCTTCTTTTTAGGTTTAAAACTACTTTTTTTATTTTTTTGATGGGAAGAAGTCCCAGGCAGCAGGAAGCTAAGGTCCTCTTTGCACTGAAGGCTGATTGGATTTGGAGCTAATAGTTCTGTGTGATACTCTGGCCATAGGAAGAGAGAAGGCAGATAGAATAGCCGGCTAGTGCAGAGAGAATGTTGGCCACGCCACCTCTTATTTCTCTACCTTCTCTTTCACCGTGTTCCCCTGATGTGAGATTGAAAAGTCATTTTCAAAAGATGTTTCGTGATGAGAACTGTATGCGCCTTTATCTCCCCTCGTTGAGTTAAGGCTGTGTTGGAAGTTTTAGACATTGACTTAGTTTGCAGAACCAAAGTGAGAGTCAGACAAATGGAGATAGAGTGTGAAGAATGATTACTCGAGAAATTTCTTTCTATTATTTCCTTCTCTAAGTGATGTAAGGCTAATAGTAGAGACATTCAGAAATAAAGTAATCTCAGTTTTGAGTTTGCTTGGCTTTTGGTTTTATTAATCTCCGTGACTTTTATATATTTTTGAAATCCAGCAGCTCTTAGGTATATTTGAAGGGACAGATTAATGACATTTGCCCATAAAGTATTTCAGCAAGTTTTTAATTAAGATCTCCTATCAGTTATTTTACTACTAACTGAAAAGAAATGCCCAGATCTTTCTGATAGTGAAAGGAAAATAGCATATTTGGTAAGAAACTGTCCTGAGTGCAGAAATGCCAAGCGTTCAGATGGAGTAAATCCTAATCTGTACTGCTTTTCACTCTTTCATTTAGTTCTGATACAGTTTTATAATGCAGAATTTTATTTTGAAATAAAAAAGCTAAAAATAACTGCGAATACATTTTAAAATGTGTGCTAACATTTTAAAGGAGACATACAACTTTTATAATACCTGTCCATGTGAACCGTTCTTAATAGTTTTGAAATGGAGAATTAGTGGTTTTGAGCAAAGGTTATTAGAATACATGCATTTATTTAGTTAACTGTAATCTTTGTTCTTTGATAAGGAATTTTCATTGAGTTGCTTGGTTTGCAAACTTTGGAAATTATAAATGTGACCACAAACAAGGCCCCAGCTCTGTGATTCGCTGCTGGTCCTGTCCATCTTCTCCAAGGAGCAGTGCAGTTGGCTGAGCATTATTGTAGTTATGCAGGGAAAGAGTTGAAAGATAATTATGACATTGAGTATTTATTGAGTGGACATCACCACCTAGGCATGACTTTGCTTTGGAAGCCTTCCAAAGCTTTCTGTGTTTGGTTTGTGAACCTCTAATGAGCTGAATCCAGTTCATTTAATATTGCTCATCTATTTCTGCAAAGGATTAAAATGCAGGAATTCAGGTTTGTAAATTGAGTTGCCCACTCAACAGCTGAGTGGTAAGTTGTCTTTGGCCCAGGGGTCACAGTTTGATTCCTGGCTGGTGTTCTATTCCTGTGATAGGAATTTTAAATGAGTATTCTGTGTGTGTGTGTGGGGGGGGGGGTGAGTCTTATATGAAATTTAACATGAATAATGTCTGCTTATTTTTTGTCTGAGAGTCAGGAGGAACTGGCCACTAAGTATTAGATTTTAGTGTTAACCTGGTGATTCTTGATTTGTATGGTGATAATTTTATTTTTGAAATATACTCATGGCTGGGTCATTGAAGCATGATGTGATAATAGTATATCATTTTAGTCTTTATTAACTGGAACTAGATTTGTGGTCTTTCACTTGCTGACTCTCCCACATCATCAGGCAAGTACAAGCCTAAACAGATTAGTTTTTCACGGTTCCTTACAAACTAGTCTACTTGGGTTTTTATTGAGTTGAGAGGGAAATGCATTTTCTATGCTCTGTGGAGAATGTTCTGCCTGGAGGCTCCTGGAATTTAAACCTGGGGATGGTTAACAGAAGCACACTGGTTGATTTCATCAAATACAGAGCTATACAGATTGTATAATCCTTAAGGTTACTAGACTCTGACTTGGAGTGCTTCAGATTTTTTATTTTAAACTTTAAAGACACCAAGGTATTCTTTGCTGGATCAGGGACATGAGTAGGCAAAGGCTTTGTTTCACTTTTCTTGTCCTTTGTGATCAAAACTGTATAGGTAGGCCTTTGCCAACATGCTTCAGAAAAGGCTTTTATGTAAAATAACACTCAGGAAAAATAGGCTGAGGAAGCTGAGTGTTTTGTGTCAAGCAGGTTTCCCCCACACTTTCCCTGAGTTTTGGGGTTATTTGGTTGATATTTTAACTGTCCTGACATCGTTGTAGATGTCTGTTAGTGTGATACCTTTTGGAATTACAAAACAGGAAAAAGGGAAAGAAAGACAAAAAGAGAGAGAAGTTCATGAGTGCTTTTATAATGGAAAAACATGACTTTTTATTTTTAAAAATATCTGTTTTGTGAAGACCTTTACAATAAAGCATGGAATATGATCACTGTTTTGAAAGTGACAGAATGACATAGAAATCAGTTGTCTGTGTTACGGTGATCATCTGAACTTATCACTTTAAACTGAAGTCAAAACCGAATTAAAAACTGGTTCTTTTGAAGAGGAAAAGCAGAGGTATTCTAGTTTTTGCCTTCAATTTATCTTCTACATCCTTTGACTGTATTTTGCTGCATGTTTTTTGAGTAAAATATTTATTTCAGAACATAAGCATTTTATTTGGTATCATCTCCACAGCCAAAACACTTCTTCCAATGCAAATGTTTGTTTTGGCAGCAGATGTTTCTAGAAAGGAGACAAACATTGCAATTGTTTGGCTAAAATAAATGTTTTCTTTGGGGTTAGTAAGGCAGCTGAGCAATTTCTAGGCTTTTCACCTGTGGTGCTTTGTCTATTCTGAAAATTTTTGCTTTTGAATATAATTAAAATCACATTTCGATATAGTTAGAACAATGT